>JABXWE010031233.1:0-16887 GCA_014611495.1 Limonius californicus
ATTATATTCGCTATTAAAGACTTACACATCAAAAGTTACCCGACATATGATACATAGTTAGAAAGAGAAAAAAAAATCTGTTTTAACTAAACCATAGCCAACTATGATTCCCATTTGAAAAAATACAACTTTAGGCCATAACTCGACATTTAACCTTTTTTTTCAAATTTTCTCGACCCCACTGGATTATACAGAAAAAAGTGCCTTGAGAATGTAAAAGTTATTTTCTCCTAACTTTACAAACAACCACGATATTCACATATGTCTAAAAGTCGAAAAATCGAACTTTTGTTTGTCACTCGAAAACAAAAGACGATAGCAAATTTTTGTTTCCGCCAGTGAATTTGTCTCAAAAAAAGAGATCGAGAACGTGCCTTCCATTTTTTTGTATCTCCTATAATTACCGAGTTACCCTATACAAACATCGAAATTTGCCCACCCTGTACGTAGGTCTGGTTACGTGCTTGTCACATACCGAGAATTTCTGACAACTAGATAGGAGTAATTTAGATATCTTAGTATTATGACAACTTTCAGTGGCGTACATCATCGAAATCTAATTTAGTGTCCTGTCATCCGTCAAGCAAAAGGTTAAGTGAGCAACTTTAATATTTATGTATGTACATGATACATTAAAACGGGATTAAGAAAAGAGCGAAAATTCTTGCAGACACTATATTATTATTATTATTATTATTCTTATTATATCTATAAATGAATTGAATGTATCTGTACGAATTTTAAAGAAGTAATTGTGAAAATCATGTACACTTTTTTATTTAAATTATATGTAATAAACGACAATGGCAATATTATCAAGTACTAAATCAGCAATTAATTGTCATTCAATATACAAATAATTGAACTGTTACATTAATACCAAGTAATATGGAAACAAAAAGTTATAATTAATAGATTAAAAATGCATAAAAACTTTTCGATTTGTTTTCAATTGTAATATTCATTAATTCATTATCATGATCCACGTTTGTACCGCTTCCGCAGTTTGTACTATATAGGTACCCATTAAATACATTACACTTTTATCAACATCCTGTATAAAATATATCTTCATCATTTTTCGCTGTGTATGAAATGTAAATGTAACCTCCTGTATACTTGGACGATAACTGTTAGGTTATGTTCAATATTTCTAGTAATCAGTTTGCTGATTTGAAGTCCTAATGCAGTGGTATAATTGCACGTGTTTTCTATTTCTATGTCAGAATACACGAAAATAACCATGAAGCCACGACTTCAAGATTTATCCACAGAATTGCTAATTAAAATTTTTGAATACTGTGGTATTCGGGAGCTGTATCAACTGCAAAAGACTTGCATTCTATTTCATGAAATCATTAAAGCAGCAACTAGCTTAGGTAATAATATTCCTCTACTGGTCACCAACCAACTGCGACAGGAAATACGAAACAGGTAAAACTGTTTAGATACACTATTATAAAGTTTTGCTGTAATATATGTAATCAACAGATCTCTGAGATTATTAACATTAAGAGAAAAATGTCGCATCTCGTACAACTGGAAAAATGGTGTATATAAGGAAAAATATATGTTAAAATCCAAAAACAGATACATCCCATGGTTAATATTAACGAGGGACTACTTGTGGATTAGTAAAGGCAGCCAAATATATGCATATAAAAAGAATCATTACACTGTAGATACACAAAAACCATACCATTCTGTAGGTTGTCCAAATAAAGCAGATGTCTGTAAATTCGTTTTTAAACAAAACTACCTTGTTAGCGGTCACCAGTAAGTTAACTTAAAAAAAAAGTATTTCGTAAAATTTGATAAAACATTTATATTTGAGGTATTTTAAGGAATGGTAGCGTACGTATCTGGAAACCTGACAATGATATCTACCTCGAAAATTGCCATCAATCTGATATTCATTCGGTGGATTTAGAAGACAATGTCTTTGTTACTGGCTCAAAGGATGGACATATAAAAATATGGTCACTTAACTCAGAACTCCAACAACCTATTTCCCCACTGTATGATAAGGACATGAGCGACCGTGTTTGGTCTACAGCTGTCTATGGCGGATGCCAACGTTTAGCAGTTGGAACTGCTGGACTTCATTCCATACCACCTCTTCATATTTTTGACATGAATAGGTGATGATGTAAATCTTCTTTGGCTTTGTAACTTTAAGAGGGTTTTATATACATAGCTGTATGCCAAAAAAGGCTATATAAGGTCTAATATATGAGGGTAATTGATTATTTTTGACCTTGGTGTTGTATGCTTTAGAAATTCTTTATTGGTTTTGGCTTCTTATACCATCCTCCACTATCTTGTTTCTTGTGCCCAGTTTTTCACAACAGCTCGTAAAATCTTGTATAACATTATCTATCCACCTTAGTTTTGGCCTGCCCTTCTTTCTTTTTGTATCAGGTGTCTCTGACTGATCTTATTCTATCAATTCTAATTATATACCTCAGTAAAAAAAATGTTCTGTGCCATTTTCTGTGCTTTTAGTTCATATATCATAATTGTTCTTGTTAAACTCTTATAAATATAAATAAAATTTGCTTTATTGCCTATAGAAAAAAAAACTATATTATTTTTCCTTTTTTATGAATAATTTATTTATTAACAATTACACACATTTGTTGTTTCATAGTTTGTTACATTTTCAAGATAATAACATGAAATTTGTTTCTTTAATAGGCAAAGATGGTCATTCGAAATAGCACGTTTTCTCCTTTCATTTATGTTAAATGAAAGATGTATTTCCATAAAAACAAAGTTAAGGGGATCAAAACCATTTTCTAATGTGAAGGTGTGATTTTTTTAAATAGTAGACTGAACCAAACCAGAGAACAAAACTACATTTACTTCGGTTGAGGTTGGATTACTTAAGGTTTGTTTCAACACATGGAGAAACGTTCATTGCATGGTCACGCGCATGCGCAATAGATAAAATAAGGCCCGTTTTATCTATTGCGCATCCACGTGACCCTGCGGTGAACGGTTTCTCGAGGTATTGGAACAAACCTTTAATCTTCATAAATGACAAATGCTGTTTGCTAACAATAGGCTATGAGAAAACAATAACAAAAAGGATGGCTATTCTGAAAATAACACTCTAAAAAATGCATACCAATGTAAGCGTGTTTTTCATATAAATGTATTGTACCCTGTTTTATTACTTCAAGCAAGAACCCCTTTTTTTAAGTGAATATTGCTGAAATTCTTCTACAATATACTAGCGCTAAACAAAAACAAACAAGAAGTGAAATATGTAATTTAATTAAGAACATAGAACAAGAAATAAAATAATTCTGAAAATCATTACCGACAAATTTTGAAAGACAAACTCTTGCATTGAAAAATTCTTGGCGTATTTCCTGCTTCTCTTACGTACATTAATTTTAAGCTATGTATTCTACAAAAAAAATAAAAAAAATGCGTTGAAATTATAAAAAAATGTCTTGAAACGAGTTAGGCACACATAAAATTTATAATTTAAATATTGACCATTTTTCTTTAAAAAATCTACGCAATTAGTATTGGCATATTTTGCAGTGTGCAGTACCAAAAAGTGCGAAAGTAAAACAGGAATATGAAAGCAAGCAAAGACGCAGGGAATGCAAGAGAAGGAACATAGAGAAACTATATACAGAAAACGGAAGGAAGGAATATTTAAAGGAAATTAACAAAGAAATGGAAAGATATGAAAAGAAAACAGATATAGAGACTGAATGGAAAGAGCTCAAGGACCTAGTTGAGAGAGCATGTGACAAAACGATCGGACGCAAACAAAGAACGAGGCGAAAACGGTGGTTTGATAACGAATGTCAAGAAAAGATTAACAAAAAGAATAAAGCTAGAAGAAAATGGTTATCGGCCAAGAAAGAAGAAGACCTAAATCAATATAAGGAAAATAAAGCGGAATCGCAGAGGACATGCAGACAAAAGAGAAATGAATGGATTGAGAAAATGATGGAAGAAATCGAAGATAACTATAAAAACAACAACACAAAGAAATTTTATAAGCAAATTAAAAACCAAAAGATGGGGAACACAATAAGGAACAGAGGACTGAAAGACGAAAGGGGTATTGTTGAATACGACGAAAATAAGAAAAAAAAATATGGAGGAAATACTTCCACAACTTACTATATGAAGCAAATGCAGAAAACAATAAGTATGAACAAGAAAGGGCAGGTGAAGATACAGCGGGAGAAGAAGAGGAAGAGGAAGAACCAACCTTGGAAGAAACGAAAGAAGCGTTAAAAAAGATAAAAAATGGAAAAGCACCAGGGTATGATGAATTGAACGGCGAGCTGATGAAATATGGAGGAGAGAAGTTGCAAGTAACTATACATAACCTGATAAAAGAAATATGGAGAAAAGAACAGATGCCGACAGAGTGGGGAATGGGTGTAATTGTAACAATAGCTAAAAAAGGAGATCTCCAACTATGCAGCAACCACAGAGGAATAACGCTGCTGAACTCCACATATAAAGTACTTACATCCATATTACAAAGGAAACTTATGAGATATGCGGAGAGAGAAATAGGAGATTATCAAATGGGATTCAGGCCGGGAAGGCCGGGAAGGTCCACAGTGGATGCTTTGCACGTAATGCGACAAATACTGGAGAAGAGCTATGAGCATGACGTAGAATTACATATGATATTTGTGGATTACAGTCAGGCCTTCCACAATGTAAATAGAAAAAAACTAATACAAACTCTAAAGGAGCTGGGGATCCCGGGCAAATTGAGAAACTGCATACAAATGACGCTGAACAACTCGAAAGCCATAGTGAAAACAGAAGAAGGGTATACGGATGCATTTAGTATAAACAAGGGAGTGAGACAGGGGGATGCGCTGTCGGCGACACTGTTCAACCTAACGATAGAAGGAGCAATCAGAAGGTTAAAAGTGCACGGGAACATAAAGACTAGAGAGACACAAATATTGGCGTATGCCGACGATATAGTTATTATTTCAAGATCTTTAAAAAAAATGACAGAAATCGTTAAGAAGCTAATCAAAGAATCAAAGAAGATAGGGCTAGAAATAAACGAGAGCAAAACGAAATACATGAAGTGCAATAGATGAAAAGATGATACAAGAAAAGTAGTCAAAATAGAAAACTATGAGTTTGAAAAGGTAAAGGACTTCAACTATCTAGGAACACAAATATCTCACAACAATGAAAGAAAGGAAGAAATACTTGAAAGAATACAAAAAGGATTTTTTGCGAATCGCGAAATGTTGAAATCCAAAAAACTAAAAGTACAGACTAGGATAAGAATATACAAGACACTTATAAGACCAGTGGTGCTGTATGCTGCTGAAATAATGTGTCCCACGCAAACAGAAAAAGAACAACTAAGAATTTTCGAGAGAAAGGTGCTAAGAGCGATAATGGGGCTCAAAAGTATTGATAACGACGTAAAACGACAATATATGAATCATGAGATCAGAGAAATAATGAAAGGAGAGGATATAGTAAAAGTAATGGCAGCACAAAGGATCAGATGGCTAGGACACATAACGAGAAAAAGGAATCAAAGCATACTAAAAGAAATAATGACATGGAAACCAGAGAAAAACAGACCAAGAGGAAGGCCAAAGATAAGATGGTATGACGAAGTGACAGAGGACCTAAGAAAGATGGAAATCGAGGACTGGAAGAAGATAGCAAGTAACAGAGCTGAATGGAGAGGAATAGTTGAAAAAACGAAAACACACCGTAAATTATAGGAAGCGAACTACATAAGGAAAACGGGGACCAATCCACCCCATGAAATTGATTAATTTACTTCGGAAAGAAGAGGCTATAATCTTATTGATTGGAAAGCCTTTATTATATATTATAAATTGACCAGCTTCAAATCCTGACAAATCTATGACATAACCATGCCTACATTTATAAAAATTGTATACGTGTTGCATTGTTTAATTTATTTATACCTAGTATAGTATAGGTACTAGGTATAAATAAATTTTTATAAATGTCGGCATGTAGACATTACTTACCTTACTTACCTTTTATCGTTAAATGTATTTCTTTAATAAATTGTAATATTGGTTTAATATATGTTCTGTAAATGTTCTTTGTAGATTTAGTTAAAAGCCCGATTTTGTAATGTATAATATTTATTTTAAATAACGAGCTACATAACCTTAATAACCAACATAACCTGTAATATAAAAAACGACAAAATAACTTCAAAGTTATATAATTTGCATTGAAATCCCATGTCTTTTATGTTTTGTATTTAAAAACATTTTTCAAAGAAGGGATCTACAGATTTTGACGCTATCAAAGAGGGACACCGTAAAAAGAAGGTTCGTCTTCAAGTGTGACATAATTTTGTTATGTTATAATCAATCATACCATTTGATGAGTTTCTGTAACGAGGTTTCCCATGCATGGCAATACGTTAAAAAATAAAATCATTTGTTTTTCAAAACATATGTTGCCAAAAATTTTAGATTTATTAAAATGTCAAAATTAAAATGTAACTGATTTACAAACTACACATTATACGAGGATTTTACTACAAAATTAAATATGTCCGTACTTACCAAAATTTTAAGCCAAGCCGAACTGACTAGGCTCTTAATAAACAGGTAAGTTCCTTTATCGGTATATTTTCACACTAATAAAATGTCATATGGGTGTTTAGAATTAACTATGGGGTATTTGGAAGAAATATCCATAAAAGTTCAAAATGTGAAAGCAGTAGCACTTCGACCGGTAAACAGGATATTTGGTAAATACTGTCCTCTCTCTTTAGAATACTTTGTATGAGCTAGCGGTTTCAGCGCAAAAGGCAAAGCCAAGAAAATGGATATTGCTTGTAAAGTAGCCCTTATAAGTGGAGGTACTTCTGGGATGGGTTTGGCGGCTGCCACCCAAATTTTGTGCAATGGGGCAAGGAACGTGGTCATCACAGGACCAAATTCCTGCCAGGGAAAAGAAGCCGCAACGTTTCTTAACAACTCTCATGGAATGGGAAAGGCTATTTACGTGAATTGTAATGTTAACTGCATGGGACAGTTTGAAGGTGGGTCTAGTTATTCGGTCGTTACAGACTTATTGAACACAATTTCAAAATTTTAGATGCATTTAAGACCACCATGGACATGTACAAAAGAATCGATATAGTTGTTAATGCTGCTGGAATATGTGACGGGCCAAATTGGGAACGTGAAATTATCACCAACGTTGTATGTATCTCCCTTTTGATTACTTTTAATTGAGAATCATTTTGGAAGTTTTAATTTCAACAGTAGACATTTATGTCAATGTATTGTACAGAAAGAAATAGAAATGCAGGAAAGATGTCGCGGTTGTCAAAATGCAACTGCAGCAGGAGAAACGGTATCTAGGTTTGCCCGTTTTATCAAAACATTTAGAAAATATCAAACTGTAAAATAATCCCAAATCCTGTTAGTAACAACTGTTTTGCATCGGGAATAGATATAATTTTATTTGAGGCTTATTCGGAAACTAAGAGCTGTTTAAATATTCCCGCCGAATGAGGGGTATATTCAATTTGATGCATTGTGGGGATTCTTTAGTGGTTGATGAACTAACCACACGTCACTTTACCATTGTTCTGTCATTGTATAATGAAGCCCTAAAATGAACAATAAGAGTGGAAATCTCGTCAAGTGTGAAGTAAGCGCAGCGATTTGTTTTCTTCACACAAAAAAAAACGAAATATTAGATGTTTATGACCCTGGCATCATGAATGAAGGAAACTGGTGTTGTAATTTCAGCGATGACCGAATAAACGTGCATGATGAGTAACAAAATGAGACCTTCTCTTGTCAACAACGATCTGATGGAAAAAGTGAACACAAAATTCGTGAAGATCGGCGTTTAACAATTGCAGAATCGGCCGCAAATTTTCCTCAAATTTCATGTAGGGTTCTGTATGAAATTGTCACGTACAGGCTAGAGTACCATAAACTTAGTGTGAGGCAAATGCCCAACATGTTGACGAATGTTCACAAAACGAGCGAGTGGCCTCTGCATTGACCTTCCTGTATCACTACGAAACTGATGGAGATGAGTACCTGAATCACATTGTAACTGGCGACGAGACTTGAATTTCGTACACAAATGTTGAAACCAAGTAAAAATCAATGCAGTGGAAGCATGCGAGTTTCCCAAAAGCAAAAAATTCAGGTAAACGTTCGAGAACCGAAAGCTTATAACTACTGTTTTTAGCGACTTGGAAGGCGTATTGTTGATTAATTTCCTGGAACGTGATACCAACAATATGCAGACGTGTAAGAAAGTTGAGAAGGACGGTTCAAAGCAAAAGGCAAGAACTGATGACCTCTGGAGTCGTGCTTTTGCACGATAACGCCCGACCCCACGCGGCGGCTCGCACTGTGCGACTCATTGAGCAGATAAATTGGGAAATGTTTAACTATCCCCCATTCAGTACCGGTTATCACGTCTTTCTTCATTGTAAAACATTCTTAGGGACCCCTGACCGTTTATCGACGACGACGATCTATAAACAACGGCACAACATTAGTTTATCTCACAGGCGGCAACTGTCTATGACAAAGGTGTACAAAAACTTGTACCACGACATGATAAGTGTTTGAATTCAAATTTTTATCTGTAGTGTATTAATATTAGATGTTGCCGAGAACAGGACCACTTTCTTCCTTTTCTTTGTGTATTAAGAAACATAAATAAAATGTGGTAAAATCTGATTATTTGTTAGTTGTTATAGTTATAGTTATTTGGGTCACTAACGTGAACGTGGGAGTAGGGTTTGCTGGCGGAGCTGACAGGTGTCCATCCAGTTGGCATTTCTCAGTATTTATAATCTGTTTATTTGGCATTCCACACCCCCTGAAACCAGATACCAGACTTTAATAACCAACCTAATTGATAAGTGCTTTGCCCAGATGAGTTTACACCTTCTCGACGCTAAAATGATGATTTATGAACACCCTTCTCTTCCAAATGTTTTTCTGTTCTACAACGAAGGGTATATAATTCAACACCGTGTAATTCTGTGGCACTTCACTCTGATTCTTGTTCAACCTATCATCGAATGCATTTTGTACCTGCATTATGAGAATTAATTTTCTTAGTATCTAAGTTAGATAGTATATTTCATACGGCATCAAAAATATTTTTTATCTTCCAAATAAGTAAATAATAAATAAAAAATAAAGACGTTTAAGTTAAGTTAAATCTCCACAAGTATGTGAATTCTTATTCACACACCAAAAGAACTTGGTAGAGTTTGCGCAAATATTGAGGGAAAGTGTTCCTAATATCTGTTAGAAAAAATGCCGTAAACCACTAAAATATTTTTAATTTTTTGTTAACGATACCTGTTCCAGCACCCACATTTTCTTCCCAGAAATAATCTTCCAATACTGGGAAACATGTAAATCCGGAATTTTAACCTACTATATATTAATCTAAAATATCTAGAAAAATGTAGATGCCTTTCCTCTGTGCAAATCTTCTGCGAATAAAATTTATAAATCTCTCTTTAGGGTTCCATTCTTAAACTTCTGTTGTACATTTTAGGTCGGAACCATTCGAGGAACTCTCCTAGCATACCGATATGTGGGCAAAGAAGGTTCTGGAAAAGGAGGATGTGTTGTAAATATAGCAGGAACAAACGGTTTAGATCCGTTACCATCAGCACCAACACTCGCCGCGTCCCAGCACGCCATTGTAGGCCTCTCCAGAAGCTTTGGAGACAAAATGCACACGAACAAATCTGGAGTACGAGTTGTTTGTCTGTGTCCAGGCTTTACCCAAACTAATTTCATCAAGAACATTGTTCAGAGAGGAATGACAGACGATTTGGGAAAGAAACTAGAAACTGCTGTGAAAAAGTCCAAGAAACAAGGGCCAGATCCTTGCGGACATGCCATTGCGCATGTGATTCAGCATGCGATTAGTGGGTCGGTGTGGACGTGTGAGGGATCGAGATTGTTCGTGCTTAACATGCCCAAGAGAAAATCTTATGCAACGTTGGTTGCTCAATATTTGTAACATTTTTTGTACCGGTCAAAATATTGTATTAAATAAAGAACTTTCCGACGTTTAATCTGTTTGCTTGTCTATATCTTCAGTATTAGAATACAGTTCGTACTAACTAAATTTTGAATTTCGTCCGTAGGAGAGATAAATTGGGTTAAATGGAAAAAGAAGATAATACTAATATATTATTTTTTTCTTCAGTCATTAGAAATAGCTACAGTCTCTTACCTACTGCGAAAGCATTAGCTGAAATTATTGATAATCATAACTGTACCGCATGATTTAGGATAGTCTGGCAAAAGTACGATATTCTTGAAGCTCTATACGTTACTGAAGAATTCAATATCGACGACCGACACCTTATTCGTAATAATACAGATTTGGATCTGAAGATGTGATTGGAATATTAGAAGAAAACGAGTACCACACAAACTAATAACAATCATAACAAAATTAAATACAAATAACTAGACCTAAATAATATAATATATACAATAAGAGAAGAAAAATGGCCCAAAGAAGATACAAGATGAGTAGAAACCGAAAACGATCTCCAGAGCATGGTATAAAAATTTCAAAAACCATCTGAGAATTAAATATGTAAATACAACCAAATAAGACAAAATGCTTAACTATCTCTAAAGAACCTTTAAGATGCAACATTTTTGTTGAAAACAACACAGATAATGAACTATGAATATTTAGGAACAGGTATATCCTGGTATGACAGTCTACGAGAAGAAGTTTTTCAATCATTAAAGCCGCGTTCATCTCTGGTAGTTTTGAAAGATGTAATTTTGCTAAACACGTCTATGAAAATAGACAGTAAAGTCATAATTTATAAATTTTGCATCCGAGCAGTGATGGCCTATGCTGTTGAGACGGAGGCATACACGAAGAGACCTAAAGACATCTTGAGAACAAACAAACTGAAAATCATACTAACAATTACAGGAAAACTGTAAGGGCAGAGTGAGGAACAATGTAATAAGAGATCCATGTGAAGTTGATAGCTACGTGGAGCTCTCAGCCTCGAAGAGAGTGGAAAGAGCACGTCCAGTGAATGAAAAATGGCAGACTGCCAAAAACTGTGATGAATAACCGACCATCTGGTTAGAGACTACCAGGCAGACCTCCAAAAATATGGTGTGACAGTTGGATATTCACATCCCAATATCAAGAAGATTGACAATCGAGAGAGGTTCATCGGAAAAGCAGACAACGGTCTAAAACAAGAAGAACAAGAAGAAGAAAAAGAATTGGAACAATATCTTGGTATAATCTGATGATTATCAAAGTGCAAGTAAAACGACAATAACAGAAGAGCTACCATAGCTTGGTTATAATTGTTAAAAATACTTTTGGCAGATATAAATTTATCGAACTTTCACAAAAATTATTAATGCACAACTTTTCAAATAAGAAAGTTAAATGTATTAAATAGCAAAAATGTGCTTATAAACTATTATTTCGCCATTGCCTGGCAAAGGGGTTTAACTGCATTTTGAAGTTATATCATTAACCTAAAATAAGAAGAAATAGCATTAATTATACCATTTAAAAGTTTTACAGTCGTTCAATCTCTGCAAGGTTACCGCATTTTTTTATGAAATATCATTGTAGTTATTAATTCTGAATCATCTTTCTCTCTGGAAGACCAAAAAAGGCTTTTACTGTTTTTTCTAGTTTCACTAAACGATACTCAATGGCGTATCATGGACAATGTTACCATTTTTTGGTCATCCCATATTCAGATAATATTTAAATGTAATAGCCAACGTTTTGACTCCTCAAAAATCTGCAACATACTGATAATTCCATTTTACTTTCCTCCTGGTTTGTAAATACAAAGTCCCACCGTTAGGATCTTGGAAACGGTAAAAGGTATATTTATGAAATTAATTTAGTTCTCTTTGATTTTTCCGAAACAATGTGTTGATCTAAGTGGAAATAGGCATTGCTTTTTCTATTCTACCATACCAAATATAAATGGAAATATTGATTTCGTGAAAAACTCCAAATTTAACGGAAATGTCCGTCTTCTACCCCTAAGGCATTCAGCCTAGAACAGTGGTTTCCAAACTTTTTAAAGAGCGACCCCTTCTGGCCCAAATCTTTTTCACGACTTCCTTCTTGTAATACTCAACTTCATTCAGAATCAGCGGCTAAACGGCCAACTGACGCCATCTACTACCAAGTAGCGCAATTTATTTATTTGTTCTCCGCGTTTCCGAAAATTTACATTATATTCGGGAGGGTACTAGATGGCACTGGAATAATTTGGAAAATATATTTTGCTTTATATAAGCAGCGGTCGGCGATGAGATACTGCTGACTGTGTGCTGAGTGAAATAAATCTATAACAATTATTTAACGTTAATACGAGCTATAATACTCGTTTGATACATTTTTAAAACTGTCATTAGAACCTTCCACGTCTGCCTGTGATAACAATACAAAGAAAAATAGACTTGACAGCAATGAATTTCTCAAATATGGTTTTACCGTTAGTTCCTAGAAACCCCAGAGCGTACTTTGACGAGAAGTGTTGTGAAAAGAAACTATGAAGTAATCAAAGCTATTGGAGACATTTAAATACCAAACATCCAGACAGAAGAGTAAAGCCTGTGGAATTCTTTGAAAGAAAGCTAAACTCCATCCACAAGGAGCAAGCCACTTTTACATCAGCAACCACTGCTAATGAAAAAGCACTACTATCAAGGTATCGAGATGCATTTCTCATTGCAAAAACCAGTAAGCCGCATGCAATTACTGAAGATGTGACATTACCAGCAGCTGTTGAAGTACAAATAATGATTGGTGAAAAAGAAGCTGACAAGCTAAAAGCAATACCCCTCCCTAATAATACTCCCTTAAAAAGAATAAGTGATATTTGTATCAGTCATCCACCAAAGATTCCCTAATTACGTTTTCCATGCACCTCGCATTACCAATACAATAAGGCAGTTCTAATTATCATTTGTAGGAGCATGAATACTCCATGGGGTTAACAATCTTTATTGACTTTTAGCAATTAGTTGGTACCGTGTAAAATACATATTTATTTTTGTTTACCATTATGTCAAATCGTAAATTAAATTATGAAGATCTTAAAACGAAGCATTATCAGTTGTTACGTTGAAATGTGGAAGAACACGCTGAAAAATTAATTCAGAAGTGGCGGGAACGTGAACATGTGATTGAAGAAATAAATTCAATTGTAATTACTTTGGGTTTGGATTCAGACTCAGATTATACTGATGCTAACGATGTTTATAATATACCTACAACGGTTTTATTAAAAATTTGTTATTTAATTTAAAAATTTTTAATATTGAAATAATTTTTTACCTGCCACAAAGTATAGAACCATTGTATACTACTACTATTATTCGACATTACAGGTTGTAAAGGCCATAATTAATTACATACGGATTCGTAACAAATGGTAAGTAATACAGAATTTGAGAAACAAATATAGGTCTAAGTGAAATAGAACCAGTACTTGAATGTTGAAGAAATGTATATGTGCTAATCTGGTAGCCAGGTAAACCTCTGAAACAGTAAAAACTCATACAGTTGCTCTTTGATTCTATGTAAAACTTTGTTCTTGTTTACCATAGTTATGAGAATTTAAACTACTTCGAACTTCCCAACAATCATTTAGGAACACGATGTATTATCTACCTGTTATGACGAAGCATAGAGATTTGAATAGAATATAAACAATATTAAAATTCCTTTAATATTAAGTGAGAAGAAGAGTCAGCGACTTTATTTTTGATCGATTCTGGACGTGTTTGTGCACAAAGTTATTGTCTGTTATTCCTTCATTAATGTCCTATTATGAACACTAATATCAAGGGCGTATTCAGGAGCATCTGCCCTCCCCCCTTTCAATGTAGAAAAAATGTAAAGTAGAATAGAAAAAATATAAACAACAAATTTCTGAAAAATTGTTTAATAGGTTACTTGTTACTAATTACGAAATGGAGACCCTCCCGCCATCTGTTAAAAGTCATAAGAACTACAACCTGTACGTACGTACAACGAGAATATTCCAGAATCTATTTACCTCGTACATATATAAGAGCGCGCGCATTTCGGATAAACTTAGTGCAGTTAAGTTGCATTCACCTCCCCCCCCCCCCAAGGACCCTCTTTCCCGATGAAAGAAGGCATATTTTAGTCAACAACAAATTTTATGGCTATGTATAATGGAAACCTTTAGGCCTGTATGACACGGCACAGAATTGTGGAGGAATCAAACACTTATTATTTATTAATTGGGATAACTAAATAAAAAAATAGGCATGAGATATATTTTTAAATATAATTGCGGCAATATTACTCCGTAAATTTTATATTTATTGTAAGTAGATATCTTACAAACTCGGGCATCGACCATCGGCTGAGAAACTTGTTGGGAACATCGCTTGTTGCCGAGAACTGGCAACGTCGACAAGAAATCTCTCATAAGGATTCCACAGCCCTATCCTAGCCGTACCGACTCTGAAGTATGGAACGGACTTTAGTACTTGCTGTATTGGATGCTCAGTCAACGCTGTCGGGAAGTTTCGTGTTCAAGTAGGTGATTATGCACAAAACTCGTCGGTCTGGTAGTAGCCGATTTGGAAATCTCAACTCATATTCTCGAGCAGCTGTTACTGAATTTCCATCACAAAAACCCTACATGTAATGGATATGGGTGTACTCTCGCGTTGTAAAAGTAACCATTATCAACACTGTTAATAAGCGCAAGCAGAGAAATCAACTTTAAGGTGCTTTACTGTTTGACATACAAGTAAATAATATCATTTCCATAGTAACGTAGATAGTTTGTATCAAATACCACTTAATATCATTTATTGATTCGGCTGCTTCAGTTTTTAACTAAAACTTCTTTAATAGTCGATTTAGATAAAATGACCACTTTTTAATTTCCATCTCTCCTACACGTAGGTGAAGTAGTGACCTTACAGGACACCCTGTATACGAGGCGGTCATGGGCTAGAAATCAGCGCGTTATACTTCTACGTTGGACGTCTAGGGTTAAATTCCCAGTTCTCTCTCGCAAACCAGCGAGGTATTCTGTCTAGTAAATCTTCTCCGGAGTAGAAGTGTTTACACTTTCCGTAGTTTGGGTCTCACGTTAAGCTGTTGGTCCTCTGAATCCTCTATGCTATTTTAAAACGCGCAACACAGATGTCCAACATAAAATCGCGTCGTCTCGTAAGCACTCAAAGAAGAAGAAGAAAAAATTTAACTAGATGTCGTACGGAATTATGATTGACTTTAAAATTATTGTGTATTAACTTTAAAACTATTTTTAACAATATATCTGATTTATAAAAATTAATTAATAAGTTTATATTTTCATAAAGAAGGTCCAGTCTTTTCGCATTTAAATCAGTAATCAAAACATTAAAAATTATCTCCGTTATTTTATTCTCGCAGCCCCGTGACAATAGCAAATACCTGTAAAAGCCGAAAAAAGTTATTAATGTTTATATTAAAACATATTTTTGAGAATGCCGTTAAAATAGTAAAATCTGACTCGAACAACGTTACCTGAATTCTAAAATTTGAAATAAACTTGTTATTCTATAAGAAGTCATTCGTACTGATGTACATACGGACTGCATAATGGGTATTTATAAAGTTGAAGGCATTTTCATTACAAGGTCATAATATTGTGATGCTTGATCCTAACACACAAATAAAATTCTCGATTCTTCAATTGAATTTCAATTATCGATTCTAAAATCTGAATACGCGAAAATGTTTGTTTTTACATAATTCACAGTTTCGATGTTTTTTTTCTCACTTAAGTTTGTATGATAACTACGAGGGGTATTTTTTTAAATAAGGTCCGTTTTTAATAAGAAAAATACTGTAAATATCATTAAAATATATTTTTTCCATATTCTACATACTTTTATTTACTTTTCTACATAATTTCCATTTTTGTTCAAACATATTTTGTCATACCGCTCAACAAGTTTTTGAATTCCGACGTCAAAGAAATCTGCCGCCTGTGAAGAAGCCCAATCATGACTGCAGTTTTCTCGTTTTCGTCGTCGTTGAACCGTTGACCACCAAGGAACTCCTTTAATTACCGAAACAAGCGAAAATCAATGGGTGCAAGGTCTGGACTGTAAGGTGGATGATCCAGTTGTTCCCATCCAAAAGACCTGATTAGACCTTGTGTTTGTGCAGAAACATGTGACTTTGCATTGTCATGGAGCAACATCACACCGGAAGACAGTAGACCACTCCGTTTGTTTTGTATGGCAGGCCAGAGTTTTCTCAAGATCACACAATACGCATCAGAATTGATTGTTGTGCCTCTCGGCATAAGATCCACTAATAAAATTCCTTTCCTGTCCCAAAAGACGGTTGCCATGATCGTTCGTGCTGAAATTGTCTGTTTGGCTTTCACTCTGGTTGTGACGACGATGTGTGTCGCCATTCCATTGACTGCTGCTTGGACTCAGGAGTCATGTGAGACACCCAAGTCTCATCTCCTGTAACGATGTGGTCCAACAATTCATCTCCTTCCTGACTGTATCGAGTCAAAAACGATAAATCACAGCTCAATCTTTTTGTTTTGTGGTGGTCAAAGAGCAGTCTTGGAACCCACCGAGAACACAATTTTCAATAATTCAGTTTCTCCGAAACAATGGTGTACAGGGTGGGCAAATTTCAATGTTTGTATAGGGTAACTCGGTAACTATAGGAGATACAAAAAAATGGAAGTCACATTCTCGATCTCTTTTTTTGAGACAAATTCACTGGCAGAAACAAAAATTTGCTATCGTCTTTTGTTTTCGAGTTATAAACAAAAGTTCGATTTTT
>JABXWE010031235.1:0-12683 GCA_014611495.1 Limonius californicus
CGAAACCATTCGGAATTTTCGAAATTTGAAAAGGTCATTTTAACAGACTTCTAATTGCGCAACTTTGCCCTAATTTAGCCTTCTTCGTATCTCTTCAAATAACCGAGATCCCCATGGTTAAACTCGAAAAACGGTCACCCTGTATGTACATGCATTGTTTTTATATTTTACTTTGTCACGCCTATATTATTTACTACATATAAACATTAGTTGACTAGCAAAAAAAACAAAATCTCGTAACTACACCACTGCTTAGATAGGAAATTAATAAGTTGACAGCTGTTAGCATCCCGGAAACCCAATCGAAGAAGGAGTAGGTTCCAACAATAATTACAGGCGCCACCGGCTTAAATTTTACTAACAACGTCCGAGGTGGTAAATGGGAAGTCGCACCCCAAGATAAATAATCACCTACCTTTATATCTACTATCTGTCCTTCATGTCGACTTAAATCCAGATAAATCTTCGTAAAATAAAAGACAAGTTGCAACCAAAACTCTTTTTACTTAATAAAAAAACCCACAATTCTAATATTTCTATACAAGAAAAATAAATTTAATAAAATTAGCAGTCCAACTTTACGTTCCTGGAACTGAATATACTAAATTTAAATTGGGCGACACTCAAACAATTTTTCGGATTTTCATTGCGCTACTCGACTAAGATACCCATAATTTTTTACGCATTCCGCAACGAAGGAGGCCTCCGCGTGACGAATTCATGCGTGATCAAAACGAACAAGAAAAAAATGCAAGCTGTGAACTCTTACAAACGCAATATCAACCCACTATTGGAGTACCCTGTATATATGCTTTACGTAAAATTGTTCCCCATAATAACTGGAATATTACAATAGTATTTCATATGTACACAAATCCCCAATTAAAGTCCCAATGACCCAATTATCTGACCCCAATTAATTACTAAGTTAATTCTTAAATAACGATAAATAAATCGTAAACAACAAGACAAGGTTATACAATTTTTAAAATGCACTTCCCTTCATCAAGATGTGGCGGCAATCAGCTCGACCGTACACCAGACTCTTTATCTATAGCCCCAGGCTTCCATTCGGTTCGGGAAAAACCTTCCCAATGTTCCTCGACAATGACAGCGTAACAATATGAACAAAACGTAGGAATGCAGAATTCTTCTACTGCGTCGCCTTAATTTCGGGACTTCCGGCCGTACGAATTTTTGCCTAAATTAAATTTATCGGAGATTAGAATTAAGGTTCTGGAAATTAAGACAAGACAAACATTTCTGGTCAAACCAACTCACCAGTAGATGGACTCTGGCATAACACCAAACAAAATCTTCGTTCCCGGAGTAAATTCTATATTGGAAATAAATTCCTGGAGATTTGCTTCCCTACAACTATGGGAAATGAACTCCTGTGTAGTGACTCTCAAAGAGGAAAACGAAGTCCCAATCGACAAACGATTTATACGAAATAGCTCACTAATCACAATATACATCCGGTAAGATCGACAATGCTTAATCCACTGACCTAATTACGGAAACTGTCTTTTAGAATCTCCTTCCCCCAACTTTTAAAACTCCAGTACGCACCGCGTTGACTTGACAGAAAGGAACTTCGAAATATTAAAAGTACTATAAGCAGGAGAATCACTAAATATGTATAAAGGGTTGCCTTCTTTTAGGCGCGGAAATCGTTACAACTTTTGTTAATTGGTTTACGAAGTCTTTACTGACTATGTGTATTGTTCTAGGTATCTTTCAATTAACAGCAAACACAAATAGAGAAATGTCCTCTATTTAAAGCTTTTTATCCGGCACCCTGACCTTTTCAGCAAAATGCGCTGCAAAAGCCTGTACAATTTTCAGTTTAGGAAGTTTTACAATGTCCATTACGATTTTCGCTTAATCTTAAGTTCATATATATTGTTTTGTTTGTATAAATTAATCATCTAAAATGATTTCTTCTGACTCTATATGTATTGTTCGATGTACCTACATGGAGGTTTCTGCATTTTTATTTCAATTAACACGACAAACAAATTGGAAAAATTGGCTATTTTTTGGGAACAGGACGCAAAACCCCCGGACAAAAAATCCCGGACAGAAGACCCCCCAGAAAAAACCCCGGACAGAAAATCTCCCGAATAAAAATCCCCCGGTAAAATTTGCACATTTCTGGTAATTACTAACCAAATATCACAATATAATAAAAAAATGATGAAGTAGAATTAAAATTATACTTAAATATTGTAATCAGATTTAGTAATTATTACATGCTGTAGTAAACTTCTATTCTCGGAAAGAATCTCCAATGGGAAATATGTGCGTACCAGGGCTATAATTCCAAAACCATTCTAAGAATGATTTTGCATTTACTATATTATATATATATAGTAAAAGGTTAGGATGGATCACCGAAACTGAAAATTTTATGCAGCTTGAAAGCCTGGTGATTACCACTTCATAAAAAATGCTAATACATTTTTTGATCGCGGGGTTTTTTGTCGGGGGGATTTTAAGCGGGGGCTTTCTGCCCGGGGGTTTTTTATCTGGGAAGTTTTTGTCCGGGGATTTTTATCCGGGGGTTTTATGTCCGGAGATTTTTCGTCCTAGATTCTTATTTTTGAATATTTTTTATTCGTCCCGCTGATCATTTTTTTTAAATCTCACTTGCAAGTGCCTATAAAAATCATTTACAAACACCATCCACCTTATTTGTTAACCATATTGGACCTTCTTGGATCTTGGATAATGGCAACATAGTCATTATGTTTCTATTTAGATTACATTGGGAAAAATAAGTACAAAGACATAATTATTAAACTAAACGGGCACACCAAGAAACTGTCAAAATAAAGATGCTACCTGTAAAATAACATTTATTTTTATTAACTTCAATCCTTAATTATATAATCTATATCACAAATAAATTAAGTAGCTTTATTTCAATACAATATATGTAATATTATTTTTTCTAAATGCGCTATCAATCACAATTGATAATCGTCGTTCACAGCTTGTTCCGCTTTTCCTGGTTTTCTGATAATCGCTTCGATTATCCACGCAATGGCAGTAATGTATGTCATAATATTTAATAAATGAAGTGTAATGACATAGTTATCAACAATATCCCTTATCCAACCTAAAATTTTCAGTTTCGAATATACATTTAAAAAAGTATAGTATTACCTTACCAACAACTGGTCCCAAAACCAGAAAAAGAATACCGGAGGTTGCCAAATGGAGTCCAGATGCAGCTGGAAGTCGTTGCAAAGGAACGTGGCTTGGTATTACTAAAGCCATGAAGACAGTTCTTAAACCTTTACCAAAGCCAATCATAATTGCTACGCCCAAGGAAACTGAGAAAACTCTTGTATGAACCAATACTAGATGAATAAAAATAATTGGTAATTTATTCTTGCATGCAGTTTTAATTTTACACAAACAGTCAATAAAACTGTTTTAGTTAATACCTACTGATTCTGCCAAAGGCCATTCCTAAAACGCCAACGAGAAAGAAGGTTCTGTTATCCCACCCAATCTTGTCTGCAATAAAAGGCACAAAGAATCTTGCCAAAATATCTGTAGCTCCCAGTAATGACATGAATGTGGCTATCTGATATTTCGCAAAATCAAATTCTTTGAGAACGAATGGTGTTAAAATGGAAAAATTCAGTTCGGCGAAATTGGCAATAGTAATTCCTAACATTATATTTAAGTACACCTTGTCTTTTAATAAATCCAGATCAAAAAATATAACAACTTTCTCCCAGAACGTATATTTTTCAGCTTCTTCTGCAATTGTGGTATCATCATCGTTTTGTTTTTCAGCAGGTTGCTGATATTCAGCCAACTTCCTCGCGGCAGTTTTTAAAATCTCCTTTTCGTTTGGATAACCAACAACTGTAGAAGATTTTTGTTCGTTTAATAACTTCTCTTCCTCTTTTATATTTTGGGAATCTTTTCCGAAAGACGGGTTTAGAGGAGACAATCCTTCCATTTTTGGTTTATTATGAGAAATGCCCTTCTGTTCTTTAATTTCATTTTCGAGATTTAAATACGAATTTTTCTTTGGCCTATTTTCAATTAAATTAACGTACGAAGGTCTGGAAGACATGGCTCTGGAATTTGAAGTAGAGATAATTCTTGAGCTGGCTCTGGAATTTGACCTGGAGATCATTCTTGAGCTACCAATAGCTGTTCTACTGGAAGCTAAAGATAGCCGGGATGTTACTGAGGATCGATTTCGCGAATACCATCCGTCATTGGCGCGAACCATTCTAGGTGTACCTGGGTCTGTTATTTCGTATCCGGCATGAACTGGATCATCTTCATTGTATAAATATTGACTAGAAAATATACTGGGAGATCTACTGGGTTTATATTCAAAATAGCCAGATTCTGCGTCTTTTTCGGATTGAATTACTATCACTGGAACTCCATTTTGCTAAAATATAATGAACCAATGATAAAATACAGCAGGAGCATGGTTAAAATCGATCGGTGAATGTAATTACCCGCGTTTCCTTAAATTTGGTGTGCCAGTGAACTGGTTGTAGCAACAAGGAGCACATTACAGCATGCCCTGCAAATCCAGCAAAAATCATGAGAGTACCTTCCATACCGTACACCCCCAACAAAGCGGTAATAATGTAAGGCCAAACAATTGGCCCCAAAGCTGTTGTACTCCAAGAAAGGCCCGTAGCGATTCTTCTTTTATCTTTGAAGTACGTGTTTAGGGCTAAAGCATTTGCTGATTGGGTTATTCCAATTCCAGACCCTAAGAGAAGTGCAATTTGTAAATAGATGTTTCTATTTGGATTACATACTTACCATAGCAAATTGCGTAAAAAATCAAATATGTCCAAAAGGACTGGCAAAAGGTTGAGAGAAGTAATGAAAGCGATACTAAAATGGCGCCAAATAAGGCCACTTGCCTGTAGGAATATTTTCTAAATACTGGGCCATTCAATAATCCTGTAAATTCAAGAAAATATTGATTGTACATATGAAAGATCATAATTTTCAATGGCGTCTTTTCGGCGATACTTATGACTATACAGTAGAAGAAAGCATATTCAAGTTTGAAGCATTTAAAAAGGTTGCACTTTTAACATGATTTTAATAGAAATCACTAACCCACCCACACAAGCATTAAACGCCGAATTTAAGTTGATAATTGTTGTTGTTTCTGTGTTTGTGATACCCAGTGTTTCAAACTTCTCTCGAAATACTAGACCAAATTGCTGAAACATCGGAAAGGTGCTCAACTGCAATAAAAATACATTCAGTTATTGCAAATGCGAAAAATGAATTTGGTGTATTACAACTTGAGTAGTGTGCGTGAGATAAGAGCAGAACAGGTAAACTTACATTGCTAAATCCACATGCTAGTACTATGAGCCAGCCCCATCCACCATCCGGAGGAAGAAAATCTGGATCACCGGGCTTCAACCTTCTTCTTTTTTCCTTGACTTCCGCAAGTTCTTCATTTTCTATTTTCTTGAATTCCATATTAGTTATCTGTAAAATAATAACTGGTGATATTTGTTTTTCAAAATTTATACGCCAGTAAAGGTTTGCTCAGATTTCAATCAGTGGTCGATTGAGGTGATAAATCTGCAGTTCGTCAAACATGGTTTAGAAGCTCCTGAATATTGCAAAAACTTGTATTAAAAAGAAACACTAACTTCTTATTGTTGGAAAGATCGGACCCATTCTATTTCTTAATGTCATTGAAGCATCTGAACATTTATGAAATTTATTTTTATTACATAGTAAAAATTTATCAACGGTATTTATTCTACGGTAAAGCTTATGGAAACGCAAAACAAGCTTTCAAAATCGAAGCGTATCTATAGTATGCAATATCTTGCGTACTATATCTCATGGTTTTATTTATGTAAAACTCGAACCAGAACGCTTAAGTTGGATCATTTGGAAGAATTTCACGCAGAGTTTTAAACGCTAAGCAGTTTTTTTCTGAAATGCAAATTATTTTCGCATAAGCTGTGTCTTCATTAAAGTTAACATTGGAATTCGCCGGAGCAGTAATAATTTGATGGTTATGGGGTTTCCATTATTTTTATTGCAACAAATTTTATCGTCGATTCTGAAATTACTTACATTCAGTTATTGCATGAAATTATCCATTTTAAACGATAAGCGTGACATGGTTTAGAAGAAACGTTAGAAGCTTTTTAATTTTGATTGTTGTGGTTCCATTTAAATATGTAATTATTTCAAAAAACGAAATACCTTCTACACATAAGGAGTTTTCATTAAATTACTTGCAAATTCACACAACATTCATGTTTACATCCAGGCGTGTGCGTTCTGCGCTCAAATCACCGTATACACAAACGTCCCATGGAAATATTCCAGACTGGCAAAAACTACAGACTGTCCCAAGCAGGAAGAAGTATTGATATCTTCGAGTAGCGATACAAAAAAGCTTATTTTGCTGCTTCAATCCACAATTTGAGAACTCAGAAATGATAATCAGTTATTACGATAACGTTTATACTCATTACTTCATTAGCATTGGATTGTTGAGTGGGCCAAATATTTAAATTCAGGGCTTTGTTTAATCAAAGTTACTTTAGATACTTTAGTATAGTATAGTTGCTAAATTACGTATTTAAGAGTACCAAATACTGTGATGTCACTAATATCATGGTATATATGTGTCGGAACCATCTGCTTCGTTTTTATCGTCATTTATATATTAAGTTGAAAACAATGGTATAAGTATTTATTACATATAATTATAATCGAACACATAAATAAACACAATTTCAATAATCTCAATAACCTATATTGTTTTTATAGCCCGCAACATCTTATTGTTGGGCAAGGATCTCCCACATCAAGGGGGTTGTTGATCTACTCTCCCATATCCCTTGATCACTGATCAATCCTCGTGGGAGAGAGGCGCCGCGTTAACGCAACCTTCGGGTCACCTATCCAAGTACTGACCAGAGACCATGCTGCTCAGGAGAGTTAATCTATAATTGTGTTTATTTATTTGCTTGATTTTACTTTTCTTGAATATATTGTAAAATTTACCCAGACTATTATCAGACCTTCTGGAGGAAAGATTATACAGACTCCGACGTAAGCTCATGTTCTTTAAAATAGCGACTATACCGATACTATACTATAGGATGCATATCAAAGGCTTTTCTTCGTGTTTGGCATCATCTCTGTACTATGTAAACACTTTCTGGAATGCATTTAGTTTGCGATATTGGTGTAGAAAATAGGTAGAAGGTTTCATAAAATGGGCGGTTATCAAAAAATCATAATCAAATTCAAAGATTTGATTAATTTAACTAGTATATACATTAGAAAAAAGATAATAGTGTTGACTATAAAAGTGATTAACTTTAGGTCGACAATTGTATTATAGATGTTTAACGAAACAATGTTATATGAGCAAGATTAACAATACAGGATGTTCTATTGTAAAAATTACGATAATGTCCTTTCTGCTTAAACCGAAAATACTTGCCACCTGAATCACTTTTTCTTTAGTTAATAATATTCCGTTAAATCAACTCGCTCTGAATTTGAAAACAACTTGTATATTACTAAAAGCTTTGTAATTTGCTGTATACTGCATATAACGACTCAAAACAAAACAGAATAGAAATAATCAAATCTTCTTACAGTACGCATTATGATAGATATTATTTACATTTGAAATGTTCGATAAATTTAATTACTTACACGTTTACACGTTACCCCGAAAGTTATTACAGCAATGTGTATTGTTATGTGAACATTGTTGGAAGCATTTGCAGGAATTATGCCCTTGAGTGCAAGTGCCTCGGTTTCTTTTGAGAATTGTTTGCTATGGACCACAAAGAACAAAAAATTTCCATCCTATCACTTTGACGTATGCAGATTTTTTGGTGATCAGTGAGAATAACGTTGAAGTTAATAATTGTTCCTGTTAAACTAAAGTTTTACCGTCTTCCGTAAATTAAAGGCGGCAATAAAGACGGATTAAACACATACAGGAATTAATAATTTAGTGGAGATTACCGTGTGGTTTCTCATTTCGTTCTGAACGGATAAAAATTAATCTCGTTATCCCCTTTAACGTTCCTGTGACAATTCGCAGTTTCAACAGAAACTGTGTGCTGTTATTCATTGCTTCTGGGTGATTTAAAGTACTTGGTTCGCTGTTCTCCGAGAAAATCCTAATATTGCAATATGGTTCAATATGATGTAATCTAGCGCAATTCAGTTAATTGTTCTCTGTTGTTACTACCAATGACCATCATTAGCTGCTGCCGCCGTCTCTTCCTATCTTCATTTACCCAAAGCGTCCAACATACAAAGAAAAACAAATTATTCTTGTGCTTGCTTCAACTGAATTTAGGTAGAACTATTCAAATATACAGTTATTATAGAAAACTGTCCGCAGTGATTTCTTGTTTGTAAAGTAATCTGATATGAGAAAGAAATGATTAGCTGCCGTTGCTAATATTTTGTCATTTACTATAAATAAACATTCTATTTAATATATTATACACCCATTGTTTATTTTTAATTCTGCAGGTATCTTCTAAGAAATATTAAAGTAAGGAGATAGCACAACAACGTAGGTATGATTCTCTGTAAGTTGTTGGTTCTCGGCCATTTCTTGAAAGTCTTCGTTTAATTGTGACTTGAAAGGGTGACTCTTACTTACTTTGAATTTTCCTGTAAAATTTACAGGATAAGTATTTACAGTGTAAATCGTAACAATAGAGACATTCTTCCTATAACCGTTTTCTGCGAACCCCCCCTTAACTCCTGTGCTAGCCCAAGAGCCTTTTCCGCATGGTGGTTGCGGGCTAAACGCAAGCGATCGCTTGGATCGTAATAGCATCTTTCGAAATTCGCCCAGCGAAATTAAAATATAATACTTCGTATTTTTGAAAGCAACACCAATAGTAACTAAATAATAATAACTGCATAAAAATTATCGAATTTAAACTGTAAATAATATGTTTTCACAATCTTCAGATCAGTTTTGAAAGCTGTGTAGTACGCACACTGTTTTTTAGAGCATAAATACAATCTCAAAAAAGGTATTTCTGGTATTTAAATAGTTTTCTCAGTTTCTGTTAACAGTTTTCAGAAGTTGAATATTATTTATCTACTCTCATTTTTAGTGTCACCATTTAGTAACCTTTGTATTACACTCTGTATAGTAGTGGCATGATAGTATTTATTAGTTATCACCGAGGAAATAATGTGTTGCCAAGTAACATCACGAAATGGAATTCTCATTAAAAATAACGAGGTCTAATTATATCAAGCGTCATTAAAAGCATTCCATGCTTACCCTAATAATTTTATATTATTTTGTACATTTAAGATTAGATTAACCATCATATTTCATAAATAAATAGTTTGTATTTGAGAATTATCTCTCTGAGACATCCATCAGTTATCCGACCCGATTAAAATAAATGGTGCAACATTATCACACCATTATTAATTTTGGAGAAACACACTAGGAATATGATATGAACTGTGAACGACTAGCCTTTACGTTTGGCTCGACATATACTTGAAACGAGCTAGATTAATAAAAATAAATCAAATTAAAATTAATAGATTTGACCAGCTTGCATTCCGCAATCATATCTTTATTTTAATTTCTATTTTTATTTACATAAGGTAAGTTGGGCGCCAGGTGACAACTTTTAGATACTTGTCACCAAAATGTGCAAATTGAAATTCCACGGTTCAACTCTAGAGCACAAGTAACTCGACTCTCAGGAGTCGGTTCCGTTACGCTTTACTATTATACTAGAAAAAGGACAATTGGCACAATTTATCAATAAGAAGCCAACTTCTACCGGAACCTATACACTTCATAGCCGTTTGCAACCTTTTCACTGCTAATTGCTAATAAATGCTCTGTGCAAATTAAACAGGTTTAATTACAATTTTCTGCTGTATTTGAAGTTCTCTAGAGCACACATGCTTCTTGCTAAGGTAGGCTGTACCATGTTTACTTTTCTGATGTAATATCTGCGTGGAAATTATAGTAATTTTCTTAGAAAGTTCTTGACCCCAAATATCACTTGAAGTGGGCTGGGATTCAAATCTTGTTTCGTGAAACTCTGCCAATTCGACGAATTCCGTACAGGAACCACTGTATTCTTTATTGTTCGGTAAGTAATATTATCTTATTTTCATTTTTAATGAAACTCGTATTTACACTTGACAGTAAACTTTTACTTTATTAAAAATCAACAATGTTATTAATTATTTTTTAAATTTTCAGGAACGTCACAAAAATGCGTGCATCCTGGCCGAAGTTCAAAAAGACGCTTTTTTTCAATGTTTTGTAAACACCTAACTTAGCAACTAACAAATTTACATAGCAACGATGCTGAAAAATGCTTAAAAAAACAATATGGGCACTTGGATCAATTTACAATTTTAAATATAATATTTTGACAGGCAAATAATTTTATAAAAAGGTTCATAACTTAACGGCGTCACTATTTATCCATGTTCTGATTTCGGAAATGCAATGTACATGTCCGAAAGCTGCCTCGTACACACTTTCCGCACTTTACTGCTGTCAAATACACATCTTCACAAGATGCTCCATTTAATGCTGCATATGAATTGATTTAATACAGTGTTAAGTTCATATCCAAGCTTTTGGCATGTTATAGAATCTTTCTATCATATTTATTCAATACCGAAAACTTTTCAAGTAGTATCTTTAATAATACTCTCTCTTCGTGAAAGGTATATGCAGAATACGAACTTGGCAATGCTTCAGACCAAGCAAAAAGTTATTGCGTCTTGATCTGCTCTTTGTTAATGATCACTATGGAACCGAATTCCAAGATATCAACCAATTATTGTACTAGTATCTTTTATAAAATGAATTTAATCGATCTTACGAATCAAAAATCATCACAATTTATATATATATATATACATATATACAGGGTGTTTAAAAATACATTCGGATATTTTACCCACTTGTAGATCTCATTGATACAAACAAAAACGTCATACTAAATATGGGTTCGAAAATCAACCATTTTCCAGATACAGCCAAATTGTTTATGTAGAGTAGGAGTGGATGAAACAATATTTGTTTGAGTTTTTGTTTAAGTGTCAATATTGTTATTGTTGTTATTGGAATATGTATACCAACGCGGAAATGACAGATACGCATTTCGTGTATGGTAAGGTCAATGGTAATGCTTATGAGGGACGTCGCTTGTATGCTGAAACATTTCCAAACCGGGCACTTCCGTGTGGCAAATTTTTTACAAAGAGACGGTGGTGGTGGTCGGCCTAGATCAGTTTTTACTCCTGAAGCGGAACTTAACATTTTAAGGAAGATTGAAGAAAATCCAGGTACCAGTACTAGAACACTTTCTGCCGCAACAAATATTAATGCCAATTTGGAGAATGTTAAGTTACTCGGAGTTACGAGGAGCAATTGTACCGATATCATATTCAAAGGATGCAGGCTCTTATTATGCCTGATTTTTTGCAGCACGTCTGGTGTTTTGCCGATGGGCACTGACAAGAGTTGCGGAAAACGCAAACTTTGTTAGTGAGGTCTGATTTACTGACGAAGCAATTTTCACATGAAATGGCATTTTTAATTTCCACGATAGCCATGTTTGGTCAGATAAAAATCCTCATGCTATTATTAAATCGAATCATCAACAACGATTTTCAACTAACTTTTGGCTTGGTGTTTTTGCTAGAGACCATATGAGAGGAGCTTTTTTTCTTCCGAACCGTTTGACTGACCAATTATATCTTGACTTTTTGCGTAATGCCTTGCCACTATTGTTAGAAGATGTACTCTCATTTATAGAATGAATATGTGGTTGATGCACGATGAGGCTCCTGCACATTTTTGATGAATGAGGATCCGAAATTTTCTAAACGAAAATTTCAGCTGCACGTGGATAGGGCGAGGGGGTCCAGTTGTGTGGCCACCTAGATCTCCTGACCTCAATCCGCCCGACTTTTGTATTTGTGGGTATTTAAAGTCGTTAGTTTATGCAAGCCCTGTGAATAATTTAAAGAATTGCGAGAACGAATAGAATATGCCTGCTAGACTATTCGTATGAAGCCGGGAATCTTTGAAAGAATGCGGCGTTCATTATTACGGGGATGCGAAGGATGTGTACAAATGGAAGGAGGACATGTAGATCAGCTACTTTAATTATTTATAGTTAAAATGTTCTATTTACACAGCTATTTGTTTTAATGGCTGGGGAACTTATCGTATAACAAGCAATGTTAATTTTCTTAAAAAAACTCCTTATTTCGAAAACGGTTGATTTTCGAATCCATGTTTGTTACGACTTTTTTGTTTATATTGATGAGATCTACAAGTGGGTAAAATATCCGAACGTATTTTTTAAACACCCTCTATATATATATTGTTATGATAAATATATGAGTAGGCCATGGAGGTACCAATGCTGCACAGCAAGCAAGTATAAGAGCATACTTTATCTATGCATCTCTGTACTAGATAATTATGTATTTATCAATTTGTTAAATGTTTGTCATATTGGAGGTGGCATTGGAAATCATTAGAATCGTATTAAGAACGTGAACGTATAACACGTGATAAGAAAGTGAACTCCAATAGGGTAAATATTATAAATTGAGGGTAGTTAGGGATATAGATAAACAAGGGT
>JABXWE010031236.1:0-17505 GCA_014611495.1 Limonius californicus
GGAGAAGGAGAAGGAGAAGGAGAAGGAGAAGGAGAAGGAGAAGGAGAAGGAGAGGAAGAGGGAGAAGAGGATTTTTTTTTGCAATTACTCGTTAGATTTTCTAATATAAATTATGAATTTGGTGGTCGCATAGCTGCAAAATATCTGCTTGTTCTTTATAATATACACCAACCTTTACAGAGATTATTATTAGGAATATAAGAAAATCCAAATAAAATATTTTGTCTTTTTCTGTGTAATATTAGAGCGTAGAATGGTGTACAAAATGATGTTTACTCATTGCTAAAGAACAACTATAACTCTTCTGAGGAATTTAAGAGAATTGTTGTTGTTGTTTCTCAGAAACAAGTTGTCAGATTTTGCAGAAATAAAAAATTTACAGGTGTCGTAACATGGATACCAAAGCAAACGTAAATAATTTTAAGCTGCTGCAGCAACCAATATTCCATTATTGGCGACGAATCGTATGGCGGCGAATCGTGCTTCCGCCAATCCTGTTTAGCGGCAAAGTATTAGTCGACGATTGGTGGGCGGCGAATCGTATCGTTCTTTCGTAAACATTTTTACATTCTCACACTCGTTCTTATTTAGCTTGAAGATTGTGTTGCCTTATAAACATTTCTTACCACAGTGGTTTACTTAAGTTATTTAATTCAACTGATTGCAAATATACTATGATAAAGATTTTCGATATTCATTTTCGTGCTTCTAAATAAACCTTTATTATACCCTCTAATAAACTGCGAGTAGTTTTCATATAGAAGCTTTCAATAAAATCATAAAAAAAGTTATCGCTAAATTTGAACACAGACATTATGTATGTATTTTGCAATTGAGGCGTTTTTAAACAACGAGGTTTCAACGAGCAACATGTTTCTAAAAATAAAATAAATATGAGCGATATGAGTTAGGTAGTTGCGTAAAGTGTTCCGCCTATTCTCTGTTAAAATTAAATATAGCACAATAGTTTTTGTAGGAGCTCATTGTTTTATTTATTCGCACATCATTTTTATTGATTATTTCTTGCCGTAGATGTCTATAAAGATTTGAAGGAAAATAAATATCTTAGTACATGTAGAGTAAATCACAAGCTAGAAGTTTGATTATACAGTATGTTGAACAAAACATTCTATAAAGGTTGGCTGCTGAAAGCAGAAGCATGTCTTTAGTTAAACCATACCGGTTAGCTTAGGTAGAGATACATATTTTTATCCACAGCCAATGCTTATCTAAAATTGTATTGATCATACTGTATTTTAAAATACTTCCAATATATTATAAACGTGCCCTAAAATGAACATTAAAAAATATGCTGGTTTTATAACTTTCATAAGAAAAATAATTTGAATGACATCATTAGCAATTTGTATCATTTATTTATATTGATATAGAGCAATTCATAAAAGAACGAATCTCCACTCCTACAGTTAAATAACAATATATTACCAAATATCTAATTGAGTTCAACATGTACTTGACCAAATTAAAAATATTAAAAGCTTTCACGACTCACCATTTTTCTTAACGGTTTTGATTTGAAACAATATAATGTAATTAAGCGACCGAAGAAAGTTTAAATACCATGTTCGCGGCATACCGAATTATCCCATAAAGATTTCCCGTTTTGTTCACTGAAATATGGGGTTTAATTGAGATACTTTCAATCTAAGTAAAATATTCACTAAATTATGTTAAGTCCATATATACCGCAAACGTAGAACTAAAGTGATGTATACCTATGTATTGGCTACCTGTAAGGTAGTGGGGTTGAGCGAGATGAGTAGTTGTTGGTTGAATCTGTAGATAATGCTTTTGCTTATGTAGTACTGTTAGTAATTGTAATTACTGTGTTCTTATGATTCAGGCCTGTGGTACTATGCTTGGGATGCTAGCGAGCTCTCCAAAGGTGCCTGGGGGGTATGTACCCTCGCAGGATTCTGTTTTAAACTGTTTAATGCTCGGGCGGGTCAATGATTGGGCGTGATCGCTCGACTTGACCTCGACCTGGTTGACCAGCCAGTGATCTCTGCATTGCACTGTGCAGAGTGGTCTGTGGGGAGCCCGTCTCCCAATCTATTCCTTGTGATCTGTGATCTACTAAAAACGACCCTGTCAAGGACATGCCACCCTGAACGAGAACTACTAAAGACGGTCCTACCGGGGTTCCAAAGGTGAGCTGCTAGATGCAACGCGGGATCCTGCGGGAGGACACCCGACCCCCTGTAAGTAGAATTGTAGAAATTGCAATGCTAATGTAGTAATGTATTATTGCTTGTGTGTTCCGTGCTTTGCTGCCGTGTGCTGAAATGGGGTTGTGACTGTTCGTGTGTTTACTTTATGAGTGCACCGCGTACATGTCTGAAGCTGCTAAACTCTGAGAGCTCACTAGCATCCCAAGCATAGTACCACAGGCCTGAATCATAAGAACACAGTAATTACAATTACTAACAGTACTACATAAGCAAAAGCATTATCTACAGCTTCAACCAACAACTACTCATCTCGCTCAACCCCACTATCTTACAGTACAGGTAGCTACAAGGTATATATAACTTCAGTGCATTTGTCAACTAAGCAACACACATATATTGTTCATACACTTATACCGAAAGCGCGAATTTTAAACTCCTCTGAGAAGCTACCCCTTCGACCGCTTCGGACCCACTACCCTAATTCTCCTAAATTTTACCTAAAACACCGCTCTGCGACGTGGCTTGGGTCTTGGAAATGCATAACCATAAACATAATTTATTAGACAAGGGGGATAGTAACCACAATATATAGAAAACAGTTTTATTGACAACTATACGAGCATACAATAAATGTGAAAGAATTTGTTCAAAAATATTATTCCTGCATTCCTTTAAAATTATTGTAAAATTTTAGAGAATGTGAACTGTTTATTTACCAGAAATTCTCATGCGTAAACTACTCTTTTCATTCGTAGTTTACTCTACATTAAGGTAAATAAAGTTACTAAAAATATATGGAATATATATGGAAAAAGAAAGTGGCGTTCATAACAAAACTACAACCCAAGTACCGACTTGAAATATCGATGCACAAGAATATACTATTGCAAGGAGTAAATAAAAAAACACTTGTTAGGCAGCGGTTTTTGCCTGCTGTGAATATTACTTAAATGTACGCTCACCAAATAAATATTTATTATATTTATATGTATTTCAATATACTTTACTTTTATCGGCTCAATAACAGCTGGGAATAAATATAAAGGTTCGAAGAAAAGGCCGTGTAGGCCGAAAAACAAGGGGCGGTACAGGCTTAAGAAGGGTCAACAACGGCAATCTGCAAGGGGAGTGTTGTTGGTAGCTAGGCCTAAGCTTGCATATCTTCAGCGTAATAACTAATTAATAGCGTTTGCGAACCTACTAACTGATTGCGATGCGGGTATTCTCTAAGCTGAGGCGAAGTGCGAATTTAGTGTTACTACGTATGTGGTTATAAATAAAGATGTGCTGCAATGGCAATATTAACTAATATAAGCAGTGGCGTCCCAGGCGAGGTTATGATTTATATCCCATGAAGTGTTATAACTTATATGTGTTCAACCAAAGGGTTACATTATCTACTTGTTATTATATGTGGTTTAGAAGCATTGGAAACTATTAAGGTTGTTATACAAGATTGATGTGTCTATGTTAGTAGTTATTGGAAACAGTAGCGTAGTGAATATAAGTAGCTATATGAGTAGATAATGTGTGTGGCATGATTAATCATTATTTACCTAGCAATCATTTGGGAGGTAGTCAGCCGGCATGGGTTGCATTGAAAATGTGCCTACGTCGAATTATTATTATTATCATCAATGCAATATCTATGCCAGGATGGCATCGACTGACTTTTACGTGGTGGTGTGGACACTTATGATACTTTCCCCTTCGCATGTGGGGCTGAGGGGGCACGCTCCCCCCACCCCGTGCGACTCCTATTAATAACAGAGAGACTGGCTGGACTTAGTCTAATAACCTGGATCCCTCTGGAGGATTGGTGCACCAGAAGATATGCATAATGGTCGTAATTGCTCTACGATTGATTGTACAGGTTTTCTAAGGAACACAACCAATAGTAGTAAATAGAGGCATACGACAAGGGGATACCATCTCTCCGAAGCTCTTTACTACAGCCATGGCAGATATGGAACAACAGGCGTTAATATAAACGATAAATATATAAATAACCTCCCCTTCGCCGATGATATAGTACTGATCGCAGAATGCATGGAAGACTTAAACAAACTAGTCACTAAGTTAAAAACAACAGCTCAACGATGTGGACTTAACACGAACATACTATTGCAAGTACAAAATAAAATAAACACCATTAAGTAAATGTTTACGAAGAAATGTCATTAAAATTGTTTTTACGGCGGCAGCGCAATTTTCTCTATAAATGGAAGTTTGCAAGGAACCTGTGTACCAAAAAAATTATTTACTTTTTTGCTGAAGTAAAGCTACACTGGAATTATTTTAGGTAAAGATAATACAATTTTAATTTCTATGTGCAGCACCGCAAGCTAATTTGAGGTAAACTTAAAAACCAATATATGGATTAAATTTATTTGGAATTGGAAAAAAATTAAGTTTCCAGGAAAGATATGTGTAAAATAGCTTGAGAATGCAACGTAGTAAATGAATTACGTATAAATCAGTTAATCTGCAAAATAAAATAAATATGTTCAGATATATACCGCCAACGATTAGTCAGAAACATATCATGTTCCAAGACATGTGTTTATAAAGAACTCACAACATTAGGGTAATCGTCACTAACAATGACTTTATTGCTTCGATTTATGTGTAGAACAGAAGTAAAGTGAAACAAACTAATACGCTCTACAGAAGTTCTAATTTTCCATGAAATAATCTAACGAAAGGAAAAGTAAAATTTTCATAAAGATTTGTTAATTGTTTCTGGCCTTACTTCTCTGAAATACATATTTATAATTTAATAATATTAATACTAATAATCACAATTTCAACGGTTTTTATTTCATCCTCATACGTATTTCGACATTTTGCATGTCATTTCCAAAATCATTCGATATTATAAAGATTGATTCTTCCCTATTAGCTGGGAAATGGTTAATGTTTACCTTATTTTACCAATTTCGGTCCTAAACTGTATTTCAAACACGTTTTAGAAAACAACGGGTAATAAAACGAGAACGAAGAATGTTTTATGTTTAGTTTTAATGCTCCTTTTACATTAATTGCAAAGTTATTATGTACGTTGTCTTATAGTATTTTCTGAACTAAATAATATTTGCTTAATTTTCATTGCGTTTTATATGTAAGGCTATCATTAACCACAGGCAACAGCAAGAACAATTTAAGTCACTTTTTGTCAATAACTTTAGCGCAACATTCACGTTAAATGTAGTATTTTAATTATATCACTTAATATTAGTTTAATGTAATATTTTCTAATATGGTTAATGCTGCAACATAAAGGAAGACCTTGTTAACCTTATTAAACTGACGGATGTGGGCTAAATAATGTGACAATTATCGTGTATTTCGATGTATTGTGCCAGTGCAGGTAATCTATCCTAGAAGAAAGTTGCGATATACACTATACAGTTGTATTCCTGTTACCCTACACGCACTAGCCTAGCCTACCAAAAGATAGCAGGCTTCACCTCGACAACGTGGGCAAGTACCGGCATTTTACTCGAAAATAATAAATATCTGTGATTAGCACGTTCTGAATGAGTTGGTAGTTAGATATCGGTATAATTTATTTATTGGCCAACGAAATTGTGATACCTATTCCAACAATTACGAGTAACAAGAATGATTTCAATTTTGAAACTTAATTTCGAATAAAATTGAAATGAAATTGGAAGTTCATGACAACAATGTTGCACCATTTTCATCTAGAAGTAAAAGTTCAGTAGTAGATCATTCACAGTTGAACAATGTTTTAAAATGAGACAGCAAATACGGCAGAACAAATATACAAAGACCTCTAAAGTTTTGACAAATTAACACGGATAAGCAGTTGATACTCGCTTCTGCGAAATATTTGGTAAGATATACAGTATTTAGAATAAAATACCAATCAGTTATTTCATCGAATATTATTTGTGTGCTTTAATGGGAGGCTAAATACTACTTTCTAGCCCATATTTAAATTTTATAACTTTCAAAATTGCGGCTAGGCACCACCTTGAACTATTTTTTTAAATATCAATGGTTGTCGAGTTATACCTTATTCGAAAAGTATTTTAATTCTGCGTCTGATCCTTGAGTTTCATAAAAAATATTCATCTGGAAAAAAATGACAGATGATTGAAAATAACAAGTTTATGGAAAAAACTAAGAATTAAATAAAAGGTATGCTTTCGAAATGTTTGATTGCAAAATGAAGAAGTAGATTCTAAAACACAAGAAAACTTATTTTATACAACAAAAACTGAATAGTAATACTATTTTAATAAATGTTCAAAGAGTGCTCCTTGATCTTCTTGGCAATAGAAAAACCTATTTAATATCTCTTCCCAAACTTTCTGGAAAGTTTCAACTCGAATATTTTCACAAGCCTCTGTTATTTTACGTCGTAAATCCAAAAGCGAATAGGGTTCTCCTTGAGAAACTTTCGATATAAGATACCCCCACAAAAAAGTCCAACGGAGTCAGGTCAGGGGATCGTGGAGGCCATTCTGTTGGACTACGACGACCAATCTATCGTCGAGGATATGTTGCATTGAGGTAATTGCGAACTTATCTGCTAAAATGCGGAGGAGCGCCATCTTGCTGGAATATGATATCCATGTCAAATTCGTTTGGATTATTTTCATCAATCTCAACTATTAACGGATGGATGAGGTTCCAGCATGTTCAAGTGCAAAATTGGGTGTGACCTTCTCGAAAAACATGGGGATATATTTTGTCTGTTAACAAACTCATATCAAAAAAATGTGCATTCGTCACTAAAACAAATATTGCGAATATAGAATGGGTTTCTTGCAATGGTTTGGGCCATGGCCTCACAAACTTCAATGCGTTTATCCGGATCATCTTCAATCAACTGGTGTAAAGTCTTAATTTTGTATGGATGGAAATTATGCTGTTTTAAAAACTTTTTGACAGTGGTAGCCGATACATCACATATCGCAGCTACATGTGAAGTTGATTGCTGTGAATAATGTACTACCATTTCACCGACTATCTGAATTTGTATGTCTTCTGAAATTGCGGGTCGTCCAGGGTTTTTCCTGTTTTGCACACTCCCAGTGTTAATACATTTTTGTACATAATCTCTTAATACGACCTCGAAATAGGACGGTCGGAAAAACGTTCATTAAATGTTCTTTCGGCTTCGTGAAAGTTTCGATTGGGTTCAGCAAAAATAAAAACTGCTTCAGGTTTTTCCTGCAAAGTGCGAACATTCGCCATAATTATTGTTAGTATCACCGGTTTTAACATTCGATATTCAAAAGTGAGCAAACACAATAACTGAATAAAAGTGATAGAACAGAAAGACTAATTATTTCAATAGGTTTACTTCTGTTGTTTCGCCTCCTACATATTTTAGCGTTTGGCTTAATATCAGAAACAGATAGTTTGGAAGTCGGTCATTTGTTTTAAAATCTATAAAATTTTCCCAAAATTTGGAATTATACTCTACTCAGAGACCTTTCACATCAGGTGTCACTCAACTCCCATTGCCATAAAAAAAATATTTTAAGATGGCGCTTAGTCGCCATTTTCAAAGTTTTAAACATTAAATATGGGCTAAAAAGCAGTATTTAGCCTTCCATTAAAGCACACAAAATTTTATTAAGAAATATTAAGTCGTTCAGAAGTTAGTAGCTGGGAGGTCATTTTACGACGGCATTGTGTATATATATATATATATATATATATATAAAATAATTAATACTTTTGAATTTGTAAAAGGGTTCTGTGAATTGAATTATACGGAATTTTGATAGTTTAAACCACACTGATACAAATAACCGTTTTATAACGGTTTATTAAACGAAAGAACAAAATAACAAAACAAACATAAACGAAATACAGAACAACAATCACGAATATATAGGACATCGGAGGAATAGTTGGTTGTTGGACCCCCGTGTTAGCTTATATAAGCACTTGCCCCATAAGCTGCGGGGGCTGTTTTCCCTTGCTTTCTTAGAAACATTAATCTGCCGGATGTAGTACTGAGGCGTCCGGCTCTGGAATCCTTCTGTCCCAACATCCGGTAGATTTATCGAAGGGGGTCTGCGCGTGTGTCAGAAGCGTAGCTACAGAATAATACAAGTTTCTATAATAATAAACGTTATTCAATATGTTTCCAGAGCTGAATACCATTAAAATATTGTCCGGATTATATGTAGTCAAATCCTTGTAATGTTGTATATTATCAGAGTTTAATTATACGAAAAAGCATTGAATATTCAAACTTTTTTCCAAGGGCAGACACATCATATGTATTATTTTTAAACAAAGCGTGGAGCGTAGCCCACAGACACAGCTAATTTACTTAAACCCTTTAAATTGGCTCTATGTCATAAACTAATATTTCTACCGCAAATAATTACATCTTAAAATCGAACGTAATAGCTTTTCTACAAAACTGGAAACACCTGCTAGTTGTAAGTTATGTAATGTTTATTCCAATGAATATTTTAGAGTATTGAGTCTAAATGTTCGTTTTTAAGTTATTCCCTGATTTGATGTAAGCCTTGGAGATCCCCTTCGCGTTAATTAAAATTTTATGGAGTTTTACACGGTCTCCAACAATAGGTAAAACTACAACAGTTTTGCTTTTATTAATGTGCTTTGTCAGGCATAATTTATTTTACAAGAATAAATCATTTGGCAGCGCTTCTGCTTAGTTATTTCAGTGAATAATAAGAGTAGTTTTAGCTACAGCTGGTGTACTACTTTACACAATATCTCACTATTTGAAGAATTTTAGAGTTCTCATTTCCCAGTGTTGTACAGACATCTTCAAAAAATTGATTTTGAATGTATTAGATATTTTGTATAATTTAGGAAAACAATTTAAAGAAAATATTTTGAGTAATATTTGATCATTAAAACTGAAATTTAAACGAGTGACTTTCTAGAACATCAATATGTAGACACAAGACCTTCTTGCTTAACCTAATAACCCTTAAATTACTATTATTGATCAAGGGATGAGTACTGTTACGTCAGTATCCTGTGGGCACCCTTTTACCCGATATAACATTACTGTTAAATATATTTGTCACGATTAGTTTCCTAAGTATTCTAGCAACCAACATAAGTTCTACAAATTCAATCTAGCTGCAAAAAGTATACATTCTAACGTGAAATAAACTCAAAAATATTCAATTATCTACTGTATGGCAAAATTTTCAAACTTTTTCATGCTGAACTCACCAATGGTGGTGTACTGGGATTTATATTTGAGACAAGCGCGCGAAGCACTTGGTCAATCCTGAGGTTCGTAACCGAAGACACGCTGGAAATAGTCACGAGGCGCCAGACGCCATATTTTCAATCTATAACGCGTCGCGGCGGTCTGTCGGCATTGCTGCGCCACCTTTCGGAAAACTATTAAATGATTCTTAAATCAACAGATTACTTGAGACTTTGAAACTATTAAATTAGTTAGTTTTTGTCTTATTTCGTTGAAAGTAATATTAATTACCAAGTAGATATGATATAATTAATAATTTCAAGTGATTCTATATGCATTAATAACATTGACATACTAAAACGTTGTTAGAAAGGTAAACAACAGAAATAGTCATAGAAACTGCATGTTTGATTAATCTTAATTTCGAACTTCGACTGGGTCTTCCATTCGCAAGCCTTTTAAGAATGGTAAATTTAGGAGCTATATTTTCTCTTTCACTGAAAGTAGTGTGGGACTGTTTACATATAGACACCGAGTTTCTATGTACTAAAAAATCAAAATATCCTAGCCAGATATGCACTAGGAATAGACATAGAAACAGCATATTTGATGCTTTCGATTCTATTAGAAAGCTTTTTAGGAATGGTAAATTTAGAAGCTCCATGTTCGCATTCCCTAAAGGTAGTGCGGGACTGTTTCAAAATAGAAGCCAAGTTTAGACTTAATAAAAAAAACAAAATATGCTAGCAAGATATCCAACAGGAATAGTCATAGAAACAGCATGTTTGTTAATCTCGAACTTCGACTGGCTCTACCAGTGGCATGTTTTTCAAGAATGGTAAATTTATGAGCTCTATATTCTCTTTCCGTACTGGTAGTGTGGGACTGTTTATAAACAAATGTCGGATTTACAAGTACTGCAATAAATAAAATATGCAAGCAAGATATGCAACGGGAATAGTCATAGAAACAGTATGTTTGATGTTAATCTCGAACTTCGACTGGGTTTTCCATTCGGAAGCATTTTAAGAATGGTAAATTTAGAAGCTCTATTTTCTCATTCCCTACAGGTAGTGTGGCGCTGTTTATATATAAACAGAAGCCGGATTTACAAGTACTGGATTAAATAAAATATGCAACAGGAATAGTCATAGAAACAGTATTCATCAACAGCCTTTCCATCCCACTGCTGGGTATCGGCCTCTTCTCTGCCACGTGTTTCTCCTCAGCGCTAAGGTAGAAACACGGGGGACCTACAGTTTAACGTCGAATCCGAACGACAGAAATTCCAGAGAAGGTTTTTAGCATTAAGATCCCACGGTTGCAAGCCGAATTGGGAAATTGTGTGTGGTGGGTTGCAGACAAGATTTTTATAAATCTGCATAGTTCTGCTTAGGTTTCGAACCCAAGCCAGAATCGACGTTTTATTCAGAAAGCGAGCGCTCTACTAACTGAGCTACCACCACACAGTATATTTGATGTTAATTTCGAACTTCGACTGGGTTTTCCATTAGGAAGCTTTTCCAGAATGGCAAATTTAAAAGCTCAATTTTCTGATTCCCTACAAGTTAAAAAGTTAAGTAAAAGTGTAGTATTGTCTGTTAGTTGGAGTGCTATAATGATGGAGGGGGGGGGGTAAATGTTGTGGTATCCTGAAAAAAAAGGAAGGGTGGAATGGCCGTACGTAATTCTACGTGTTTAAAATTTGGGGGGTCACACGGTCACGGAGGTTGTCTGTTCACCTTGTCACGCCTTTGTACTTCTTTTATCCACACAAAATATCGATTGAGGTGAAAATAAAAAAATCGTCCTCGCAACTGCGCCTCTGATCTGGTAAGAAGTTAACAAAATTTGACACACGTTAGCGTCCGGGAAAACTCACTCGGAGACGGGAGGGTTCAACATACAATAAAATTTGGACCTAATTAGAGTTTGACTAATTAAGCAAAGGCGCCACCGACTTTAAAAATTCACTAATAATGTCCTAGATAGAAATTTACGGAAGTCGGTCCTTCAGAATAATTAACCACCTACCTTACTTCCCAGTAGTTCCTCAAATGGAATTAGCTTTGTTATAACCCAATAATAAAAGTCCCGTTGCCACCAAAAATTCATTTAATGTAGGACGTAATAGAATCCACTCCACAATTATAAATGTTGTTTACATAAAGAGCTCATACGTCCCAATTTTACGTTCACATAAACAAAATAAAGAATACTCAAATCAATAAATGAATTGGGTGAGCCTAAATAATGTGTAGTACCTTATTGCGCTCTCCCGAACGTAGATAAATATTAAACCAGCGCACTAGTATATGATAGAGGCCTCTGTCAATATAATGCCTAGCTCAACAACTTAGATAAAGTATTTAAGACAACAAAACTCCGAGAACGCAATATAATCCCCCTTCTTATGACGCACCCTTTATATATTGTGTACGTAAAAGTGATCCCATATAAAAGTACTGAATACAATGTTACTTAATATTTAAACAACCCCCCAGGCTATTCTCAAAATTTGAATAAAACCCAATTAATGATCACTACTAATTAACTACAGTTATTATTAATAGGGGAGACCAGGTACGAAAGTAACAATTTTTGTAAAATCACGTTAAATCAAAAGTAACAAAGCTTACATAAAATTTGTTACTACGAGTCGATTCTCTGGTATTTTCAATACGCAAAAAAATATTAACTGGAATAATTAAAGTTCGTATTAATGCGCAATTAATAAAAAAATGAAGACTGTACTTCGTTACTACCGACCCAATGGATGGGCCAAAAGTAACAGACCATAGGGACGTTTGTAACATCAGTGAATAGTATAGAATGTAAGTATTTACAACGCATTTATTGGTTTATATGTTTATTAATTAAGCAAACACAATTATAAATTCCAGTAAAAAAATATAAATTCTAATAGGAATAATAAATTCTTATTCTTAATGACACATTTTTCGTAAAAGTAGGAACTTCAAAGTTATTTCTAATTTGTAGTTGATTATAATCAACTACCTACTCAGACTCACAATTGTGGCACATTTATATAAATCATCACCTTTGGTGCAATCAGTATGAGACCAATTTTTACAGGATATGCATCGTGTCCATTGCTCACCGGGTTTGCTATTTTTATAGGGTTCCAAGCACACAATACAAACGCAGTCGTCATCATCATCCGAAGAATCACTTCTATCAAAAACTTTCGTTGGCGTCTTTTTCAACACCCTTCTCTTTACTTCTTTTTTCTTTTGAGCAGTCTTTCTCTGGGCCTGTTCTAACTCAAATTGGGCTTTTATTGGAGTATCCGTCACAATTGCCGATTTCCTACATTTTCTACCTTTATTTGTTAATTTTCTTGGTTGCGCTTTTGGAAGTGGAAGTATTTCTTCGGGTGAAAAATATAAAGACGTTTCACTTATCTTCTCTGGTATGCTTTTCTTATATTTTTGAATCTTGTTTGGTTCAATCACGGCTGCTTCATTTAAAATAACCTTTTCTGGTGTATGATTACATAACTGCTTACTTGAAGTACTCGTAATTGGTTTATTTGTTAATTCAGACTCGGGTTTAGAACGGCCAGTTACACTGGAAGGCAGGAAATCCACATCAGAAAATATTTCCGAATTAAATGGAAAAATTCCTGTGCAACTGAACCCAGATTGAATATTTTTAGGGGTTACAGCCAACGGGAGAGCATCTCTAACTACACTGGGTATGTCGTAAATGGCCATTACTTTCCCTGGATTAGTTCTTATCCAATTATCAGAAAATGAGTTTACAGCTTTTTTTAGTGGGCCAAATACGGAGCGATCGAGGGGTTGCAACTTATGGGTGCAGTGGGGTGGTAAGGTAAGCAATATTATGCCGTGTTGTTTGCAGAAATCCAAATTTTTTATTGCCAGGTGGGATTCATGGTTATCCAATAACAGTAGGCACTTGTGGTCTGTAAATGACTGCACATGATGTTGAAAATGAGTTAGAAAAATAAAGAAATCATCGTCTTGCATCCAACCGCTGCCGTTAGCCGCACCGATAGCTCCTACTGGTCCATCTCTTACAAAGTGGTCTTTATATCTTTTTCGCGAGAAAATAAACATTGGGGGCAAACTATTTCCAACTGCATTGACAGCAATTGCTACAGTGACTAATGCCCCTCTTTCTGCCGAAGTGGTTGCACTTACTTGCTTAGTTCCTCGACGGGCAACAACCCTGTTTGGCTTTTGCACGGTCGTAATGCCAGATTCGTCCATATTCCATATTTGAGATGGACCTGGCTTTTCTCTATCCATAACAATCTTCAAATTATCGAAAAATATGGATACGTTATGTCGATTAAAACTTGTTGCTCTGGCTAAGCTTGTAGCCTGAGGACTTCTTAAGGAAAGTACGGGATGTCTTTCCATAAATAATCTAAACCAGTCCTGGCCAGCCATTGCATTTTTAACCCAAGGAGTGGGCATAGGTTTCTCATATTTTTGAGCTAGCTTGTGTGCTAATTTGCGCACATCTTTGGTGCTTAGCCCATAATTTATTTGAGCACATGTTATTAAATATTCTGCCAGTTTGGCTTCCTCTTCGGCGGTGAATATTTTTTTATTACCAACATAACCCATTTTGGGTGACTCAATTCCACTACTTCGTTTTTTAATAAATCGGTGAAGTGACACATGACAAAGATTCCATGTTTTGGCTGCCTCTCTAGTGGAAGTGTTATTTTGAACATCTTTATATGCGCTTTCATACTGGTGCAAAGTAGCTTTTCCTCGTTCCGTCGTTCGTATTCTTTTGTTAGGCATTTTAAATTGTAGAAAATAAAATTCTGTATTAAATTCTCTAAATCCACAAGCGCATTTATGAATTAAAAAGATTAATTAGCTACAGAATTTTGATGTGACATATGACAGGGACAGTTGTAACATGTTACAAACATCCCACTATGGTATTGTTACAATCGTCCCTGCATACATTTTTCACGTGCCTAATTTGATACTTGCGCAAAAAATTTTTTAGACATTATTTTGACTTAAAATATTATGCTTATGCTTTAGCCAACATAATATTAAATCGAAACAGCCAATAGTGCAATTTAAAATTTCGCGTAGTTGTAGGATAAATTTAGATTAAGATAAAGACACAAAACTTACTTTGCACATCGTTTCACACCACACAGGTCATAACTGTGAATAAAACGAACCACAGAGGTTCTCGTTCAAATGAGGTACGCTAGAGGTCACTGCCGACTTTATTTTGATGCAATATCGAAGAAACCCCTTTTTAAAACGAGAATACTACTGTTACAACCAACCCGTGTTACTTTCGTACCTGGTCTCCCCTATACCAACGCGGAAATGGCAGATATGCATTTCATGTATGATGGTAAGATCAATGGTAATTCTTATAAGGCACGTCACTTGTATGCCGAAGCATTTCCGAACCGGACAATTTCCGAACCGGGCACTTCCATGTGACAAATGTTTTCAAATTTGCGTCAACGTTTATCCGAAGTTGGCGCATTTAAATCAAGAAACGGTGGTAGTGGTCGGCCTAGATCAGTTTCTACTCCTGAAGCGGAATTTAACATTTTAAGGAGGATTGTAGAAAATCCAGGTACGAGTACTAGAAGACTTTCTGCCGAAACAAATATTAATGGTTCCGTAATTTGGAGAATGATACGTCAGGAGCAATTGTACCCATCTCATATTCAAAGGGTACAGACCCTTATTGTGCCTGATTATGCTGCATGTCTGGTGTTTTGCCGATGGACACTGACAAGAGTTGCGGAAAACGCTAACTTTGTTAGTGAAGTCATATTAGTTGACGAAGCTAGTTTCACAAGAAATTACATTATTAATTTCGACAACAGCCACGTTTGGTCAGATGAAAACCCTCCTGCTATTATTGAATCGAATCATCAACAACGATTTTCAATTAACGTTTGGCTTTGTGTTTTTGGATACCATATGATAGGACCTTTTTTTCTTCCGAGCCGTTTGACTGGCCAATTGTATCTTGACTTTTTGCATAATGCCTTGCCACTATAGTTAGAAGATGAGGTACATCATTCATAGAATGAATATGTGGTTGATGCTACTTCACACTTTTCAATCATGGTCAGAAACTTGCTAAACGAAAATTACAACGGCAGGTGGATACGGCGAGGGGGTCCAATTGTGTGGCCACCTAGATACCTAGATCTCTAGACCTCAATCCGCTCGATTTTTGTATTTGGGGGTATTTAAAGTCGTCAGTTTATTCAAGCCCTGTGAATAATTTAAACGAATTGCAAGAACTACTAAAACATGCCTGCCAGACTGTTGGTATAAATCCGGCAATCTTAGAAAGAATGCGGTGTTCATTTTTACGGAGATGCGAAGGATGTGTACAAATGGAAGGAGGACATGTAGAACATCTACTTTAATTATTTGTAATTAATAGTATATTATATACCTAGGTTGAGAAGTGAGCTATTATTTACCGAGAAATTTTATATCCTGAGGCGCGTAGCGCCGAAGGATATAATTTTCGAGGTAAATAATTGCCTTCTCAACCGAAGTATATATAGTATTTTTTTTACTACTAATAGCCGAACTAACACCAAAAGATCTTATTTTTATTTTAAAATTAACCATTTCCCCTATTATTCAAACATATCGAAATATTAAGTAGCCTGGGGCTCGGTTATCAAGGGAACGAATAAAACAATTGAAACTGATGGGTTCCAATGAACGTCATTATTCTAAAATAATTGGAAGGTTTTAAGTAAAAGTATTACCATAAAATATTAAAATATGGCTGAGAATCTTAACGAACAAAGCGACAGTGATTTAGAAATGGAAAATTGTACTCCGCCTGAGCTTCGAGAGGCAGCGGCTAGTGCGAGCCGTGATTTGATAATTTTCATTATCTTTATTAACCTAGGTAAATAATGAATTATTATTATTTACCTAGGTTAATAATGAACTACTTCTCATTACACAAATGAGGTAAACAATAAGGTTTTCTCATGTTAGTAGTAAAAAAAATTGTTTAACGGTTTAGTTAAGAATTTGATATACATATTCAGAAATTTAGTAATAGAAACCGAATACGAGGGCTAAACAACTAACAATTGATCGTTACTAATGGGATCGAATGGATTTCTAAATTTTTTTATTATAACAAGACTCTCCTCCCTTTCCTTCTCTTGCTGTTTGCATATATTCCTTTCTACTTTTTCTTCGTTGGTCACTCTTCGTGTTATACCAAACGGTCCCATTTTCGATTGTTTCCTTTTTCACTGTGCGGAAGTTCATCATTTTATAGTTCTTAGCGTCTTGTTCTTTTTCGGTTATTGGTATTTGCTTGTCTATCCTTGTTATTCCTGGCTTCCATGTGATCAGTTTTTCTCCTGTGTTCTCTATTTACTAGCTGTCATGCCTGACATTGCCTATGTATACTTTTAAAAAGAACGCGTCAATTTCTCCTATTGTGTGTTTATATTAAATATGTATTTCACCCTGTATATAGGACACAGATGATGACTTTTTTGTTAAATACAAAAATTGACAGGGTGATGTTTCCGTAAGGTCCGTGAACATTATATTTCTTTTGTACAAAACAAGTACATCAACGGCAAAGTGATGTAATGGTCAGCATAGCTGCCTTCCAAGCAGTTGATCCGAGTTCAATTCCCGGCCATCGCAAACTTTTTTAATTATTATTTTTTGTTATAACTATTAATTATGATTTCTTCAACGTAGTATAAAATATTTAATTTCATTTCTTCGGTTAAAACGTGATTACTTTTAGTTCTTATTTTATGGGAATTTATTACGCATCCCTCTGATTTAAATTTTCTAACAATTGTTTGTATGGTTCGAATACAAGGAATAGGTCTTTCTGGATATTTTACTGAAAATAGATCTCTCACAGTTCTTAAGCTGTTACCATTCTGATACCACCAACGCAAGAAGACACTAAATAAAGACTAATTTTATTGTTTAACATTGAATTAATTTGATTGTTTTGGTCACAGCATGCTTCAGTTGTCTTTATAGTTGGTTGCCTACATATTAGGCGTAATTGACGAGTTCTTTTTAAAAGTATACATAGGCAATGTATACTAAAAAGAAAAATTCC
>JABXWE010031239.1:0-10328 GCA_014611495.1 Limonius californicus
AATAAACTCCTAGAAAAGTCAGAAAGCCATAGAAAAGAAAACTTACGCAAGTTGGATGTCGTAGGGAAGTCAAACGAAATTCCTAGGAGAAGTCTAAGGATATCAAAGGAAAATCCTAGGAATATCAGTAGGCAGTTGGAAATAAAACCCATAGGAAAGCCCGAAGTCTTAAGGAAGTAATAGATAAGTGACAAGGAAGAACTTGCGATACAAAAGAAGCTTCATAAGTCCCAAGAATGTAAACACGTCCTGGCACAGTTTAAGTGTCCCATGGAAATCACAAAAAATTCCAAAGGATATTAGAAATAAATCCTGAAAAGCGGGAACAGGAAATAGAGCAAATCTTAGGAATATTACAACATCTTGAGACATTTAAAAACCCCTTATGGAAATTATAAACAAACGCAAGGTAAATTAGAATAAAGTTGTAGTGAGAGTGAAATATTCTTAGGGAACTCTTAAAGAAAGTAGAGAAGCTCCTAAGAAATTTCAAAAGTTTTAAAATAGCTGAACAAGTCCCACAGAAGTTACAAGAAAGTGCTAGGGAAAACAGAAAATATGCCGGACACATCAAGAAAGAAATTAGAGACACCCTAAAGTAGTCTTCAACGGTCCTACAAACGTTACGAGGGCATTAAAAAGGATAAGTGACAAGGAAGTGGTAAGAAAGTGAGAACCTTCTGAAACTGGTTAAACGGTTCTACAATCAAAGGAAATCAAAAGTGTGAAGAAAAGAAAAGGAAGATGCGGAAGCTTTAAGAAAGTGACAAACTCCTGGGAAAGGCGGAGAGGTCTTAAAGAAGTCCGGAGAAAGATGAAGAAGTCTTAATAAAGTAGTCATTACTGGGCCAGTCCTACGACAATCGAAGAAAACGAACAAGTCAGCTAAATAGGAAACAAATTCCGGCAAACGAGCAATTTGGGGAGGTGGGAACGCTCTGTGGCAGTTGGAAAAGTCTTACGAAAATCACTAACACGTGCATTAATAATGGGAAGAAGTTATGGAGAAAATATCCTACGGCAGTCTTACCGTAATTGCAAAAAATTCAAGGAAATTTGGTCGAATCCTAACGAAGATGCATTCATGCTCTTGGGGACTTCTGTGAGACCTTGCGGTCCTACGAACGTTAAAAGGTGCTGGCGTAGTGGAACAAGACAGCCCTAGGAAAGCTCTAAGGACATCAAATAGAAGTTGAGGAAGATTGTAAAAAGTTGTGAGCTAATCTGAGAAGCGCTAAGACAGGGACGAACATATCTATGAGAAATCATTGGGATCTCCTGAAGAAGTGAGAAGAATAATATCATGAGGATTGGAGAATCCTATATAACTGATAGTAAGTCTTGGGGATGTTGTCTTTAATTCAAGTTCAGATGATAAACAAATTTTCAAACAAGCGGCTTACCCCGTAAATTTATTTAGTAACACTGTGGGATTTATTTTTTCATGGCTCATAAGTACCTAACCTTCAGGTTCAGATTATGGATGAGTAAAGCTACGGCCAGACTGGTCACGTAGGCTAAAGCATCAACTTCAAAGGTTAGTTGACTGGCACAGGTCCATTCATTTATTAGGAATTCACTGTACAGTTTGGCAAACAACCTCCTCTTATTGGACCTCATCAAAGTTTAGAGCAAGTTCATAGAAGCCCACCGACAAGGTGATAATTCCAAATATTAACACATTACCGCTTCGCCGACGTCAAAATTGTTTGCCCTTCTAATTTCGCTGTATCAAAAACAACCTCATTCGAAAACCAAATTTATTACCCAAAATGCATATATTTTCCAACAGAATTACAGTTTGCGTATAAATTACATACTTATCGAAGCTGATCAGCGACAACAGGATATTGCAAAGGTGATAACAAACATTATTCAAGGTACTTGGCTCAAACTTTCATTATCCTTGAGACGTACTTTAAATTAAACGCCGCGTACTTATATCTAGACTATTGTTATTATGCTTGTTTATCTCAACATTGGCGAGAAATAACAAACATCAACCAGCTGATGATGTTAGACGGTGTTAACCTTTGAGATAAGATGCTAATGAACAAAACAAACAAGTACGCGCTGAACAAATAATAAACAATAACTTTAGATAAGGTAAACGGGATTAACTTCACAAAGGAAAATTGGGAATTTACATTCGCAATTAGATTGTGTTCTGTTGAACGTGATTGTTTATATACCGGGTGTTACTTGGAAATTTTTGTCTTGTTAAATAATTCTGGGATTTTAACCTTTATATGATTGTTTGCTTCTATAAAGTTCAGAATAACAGATGTCAAATGATTTGAAACTGTTTATATTCAAATGACCATTTGGCGTTATGTGTTAAGGAAGTGGCAAAGAACTGTCCCTACAATCATTTATAGGCAAGAAGCATCAGCAAAATAGTATAACAAGGGTTGGCACAGAAAAATTGGGAACTTGTTGAAAGTTGTAAACACAACAATCATTTAATTACTTCACATTACAATACAAATTGTGTCGTTACACAGTTTTGTAAAAATAGAAATTTCAGCTCACCTACATATCTACATTCTCACGTTTCAAGGGTATTAAATTAATAACACTTGGTTTAATAATAGAGCTGTGTATCTCGTGGGTTGGCGTTCTAAATATAAAGCAAAACGGGCCGGTCCAAAAATTTTGGGCCGTTTTGCTCCGACCGAGCCCAAATCACAGCTTTGAGCAAAACGGCTTTGCATTGTTCTTGGTACCCACTCGGGGAGCAATTGATAGCAGTAATAATGTCATTATTTTAATCCAGGCAGCAATCGTGTCACGATGTGTGTTTGCATCTCGCGCGTATTTTTCTACGTACTGTTTACGGTCGCTGTTTGCGCTCGCGTTATATTGCGCAACTTGTTATTTTTATGCATGTTGTCTTGGCTGTTGTGCGAAAACATTCATTGAGCGAATTTTTCTGTTAAATTGTGTGTGAACCCGACTTAACGCGCCGTTTTAGACACTCGCCGTTATTATTCCACGGTAGATCGGCGGATTTATGTCGGACGCCTCATCATTTATCGGGTTTATGAACTTTGAAAGTTATTATTAACATATAGATAGAGATAAGTGTACGCATCGATACTCTCTAGAGAGCGCGCCCTTTTCACTTAGGTTTTCGCGCTATTTTGGGTCTCGTTTGTTCGACCCGACACGACAAGATGACCAACAACAAATTATAAAAATTTTCAAGTACCGTTTGAAATCGAACCTCAATTTAATGCTTCTTCCAAGTGATTTTGTTGATTCTTTTAGATACATTTCGTATGTATACTATTTCCAAAGCAGTTACATACATCTAAAAATTGTTTTTCTGGACCTTCTGGCTTGAAACTTATGGTTGTTACACATTTTTAACATACTTTGGATTAATCCGTGTTTACTTATAACTTCCCTGCAAAAACAAATAATAAAACGTAGTACTTTCCAATAACCGAACACCGAGCGAGCATTTGAATCTATACTAAAGTCTTAAATTTTTCACAATATTTTACAATTTTCAGAATGTCTTCCCAAAAACGATTCTTTTTTTAATCTGTAAATGGACATAATAATATTTATGCGACAATAGTGCTAACAGTAATACATATATTTCGGGAATCCCCGGAACACCATTCCGGTAAAAGATTTGGAAACAGAAATCACTTCCGTATTAATATCAGCAGGCAACAAAGAAAAACGATAGTTTATTTTTTGTAAACAATGATTTCCTACTGGAAAATCATCGTAGGTTAATTCCCCACAACAGAGGCGCCACTATAGGCTCAGTCGGGTTCCGAACCGTAGTCCTCAGACCCTCTTCAGCCAGTAACGGGAATATAAGGATGAGTAAGACAAGGAAAATCTGATAATGGGATTTCGTGGAAGATACCGTCCAAACATTTACCTAAATGACCCAGGAAAACCACGAAAAACCTGAGATAGGGCAGACAGCCCGGGGGTTCGAACCCTAGACCTCCCGAATTAATACTCTATCGCTAAGCCACATTTCTCACTGAAATCTGTGCTCCTTAGATACCCGTCCGACGATAGATAGCGGGCGGTGGGAGGTAGAAGCACGGTCAACACACACACGATACTAACATCTATGTTGGAACCTTGTTACATTTCGTGTTTTTTTTAAGCGATGAACTAATTGATTCCAACAGAACATTTTTTTTTCTATTTCACCTCTGAAAATAGTAATGAAAACTTTATAAAGCACTGCTTTACCACAGGCAGAACACTGTTTACACTGTTAACATTGAAAGAGTTAAAACTTATATTTTTTCAATCCAACATCTTTTCTACAATTTAAGCAATTTCCAGACGTCCGAAAAAAATTTTTGTAACGGATTGGGGAAGTTAAACCGTAATACCATTAAGCCTAGCAGCGAAAAGGCATTTAAAATGACAAAAAAAAATTGCTTTCGCAACTCTGGAAATTTTTCCGTTTGCTAAACACACCAAAAATAACAGTTTCCAAATACATAGATGGTAAATTCTGCAAGAAACTACCTTTCACAATGTTGAGTTTAGTTTCATACAATAATAAATATCAAAGGATTTTTTTACAATCCAACATCTTTTCAACGATTTTGGAAATTAGATGGATTCGTAAATAAGCCCAGAGTAATATCTTCGAAACAGAGCAGAAAATTTTTCCCAAAATCGATTGACCATAATGACCCGTATTTGTTTAATGCAATATGCTGCCAGGAATTCTAGAAATTTTCAAGCGTATAAATACTTCAAGTAAACAATTTCAATAATAATGGTTTGCCTCTACACCCCATGCAGAAGTTTGGCAGACAAGACGGTAGGCTAGAGCTTCCGTATCCTTGGTCTCACACTCAACTATCGATTGCCAAATTCATAAAACGTGGTGATGTGGTGAGCATCACGCATTCGAAACCGCATGATTACCCCTTGTTAATTTGAACGCAGGGACTGAATTATTAAAAGCGGCTGGGAAGGCTGCCCGCCACGCATCGGGTCAGAGATTTAAACTCCCCGCCCTTCCCCATCGGAATCCAGCGCACTAACCACTGGACCACGATGGCGCAAAAAATTCAAAACCACTTGTAGTAACAAGTTTTTGTTTAATTTAATATGTAATAAAATATTGAAACAAGCTATAATTAAATAACTTTTTACACTCCAATGAACGGCAAACCTTTTGAAAGAATGCAGATGCAACACCCACACTGTACGGTAAACGTTCGCTCTCTTCTCTTTTCGACTTTTTCCTCTATGGGTTTGTCGTCTTCAGCTTCCATAGTTGCATATTTTCCCAGTCTTCAATTTTTAAATCTCCCTCTTTCATGATCGTATTTTTGTGTGTTTTCCATCTGAGAGGTGGTCTTCCTCTTCGTTGTCTTCATACTTTTGGACCACCTCTCTTCCGGATTTTTCTCCACATGTCCATACCATCTTAAAGTTCTGTTGCCCAACTTCCTAGTGATTGATGATTTTATTCCCATTTCTATATCTTTTCCGTGCGCCATTTATCCTCTTTTGTAATTTGAAAGCTTCTCCTCAGGAAATCTAATGCTGTAGTTCTTATCTTGTCCCTGGCTTTTGTAGTAATAGGCCACGTTTCTCCGTTATATAAAACTATACTTTGTACTATGCTTTCGTAAATGTGTTTTTTTGTTTCTTTTGTTAACATTTTACTCCATATAATTCCATGTAGTGCTCTTGTGGCTTTTTCCCATTCTGAACCTATTGTTTATATCTCCCTCTATTGTGCCATTACTTGTTATTATTGAACTTAGGTATTTAAACGTATTGCAGTGTTTAATGGTGTGATGTCTTATATGCATGTCGTTTTGTTCTTCTCCAATACACATATATTCAGTCTTGCCAAAATTTATTTTCATTCCCCTGTTTTCAAATTCTTCTTCTAGCTCTTTAATCATGTATTCCATATCCTCTTTCGTTTTCGCAAAGATCACTTTGTCGTCCGCAAATAGTATCTATTTAAGTTCTTTATTTCCTACCTCTATCCCTTTTCCTATACATCTATGATTCCATGTTGGAATGGATGGTATAACGCTTAGTCCTCGATAATTCCTACAGTCCTTCTTATCACCTTTTTTAAATATGGAGGATATATATGTGTTCCACTCTAGTGGCATTTGTTCTCCTTGTTCAATTTTCTGGAATATCTTTGTTAGTATTTGTATTAATTTTTCTCTTCCATATTTCCATAGTTTTGTTTTAATTCCTTTCGGTCCCGGGCTCTGTTGTTTTTCGATTCCTTTATAGCTTTCCTAACATCTTGTATATTTATTTCTGGATCTATGTGTTCTATATTTTCTGCCATTTCTTCTTCCATATGTTGTTCTCTACTTTTCTATAGTAGTTGTGTATAGTGCATTGTCCATTGGTCTGTTGGTTTTCTGTATGTCTGTTTTATGTCTGGTGTTGCTACGCGTATTTTTAATTATTCGCCATGTTTCTGTAGATTTTCCGTATCCCAGTGTGTTATCTATCTGTATAAAAATATTATCCCATTGTTCATTTTTTTCTTCTTTCATTTTTTCCTTTACTGCCTGTCGACATTTTATGTATTCTGTTCTAGTATCTAGTGTTTTATTTGTTAACCACGCCACGTATTTTTGTTTTTTTTTGTTTCTATCAATTTGTTCACTTCTTCGCTTATTTCCTTCTTGTGTTTGTTTATTTTATCATTTAGTCCTAAGGCTTCGTATGCCGCTGTATGTGTGGGGTTTAGTCGTTCTTCAAAGCAAGTCTGATATAATTGTTTAATGCTTTCCTGATGTAGAAGTTCCGTCTTATACTGGTACTGTTTTACTTCTTGTACTTCTTCTATGTTTGAGTTACTTTTTTTGGTAAACACTCAACCATATTAAATTAGAAAAACATATTATCACCATCGCCACAACACCCTAGATTAGGTAATGCGTTCTATAACCTAACACTTGGAATTATTTAAATTACACTGGCAGAAGCCATAGGTTAGTAACTAATTCGGTTTCAATTAGGATTACATGAAATTGCATATTTAATACTCCACCTTCAAACACTACACTGCACTGTTGGAATTAGGATTGGGAATACAAAATGGATGACAAACAGCAAGCCCTTGGTCAATATAACAGTTTTCGCAATATTAAAAAATGGGCAAGTTTCTACGAGTTGTGCAAACTACCACTAAACATCATAAGCACATATTACTGAACGAAACGAATGATTCGTTTTGGGCGTGAAAAATTTTCACAGAGCAATTCTGCGAAGTAACAAGCTAATAAATCCCACTATCTTGATTTTAGTGCCCAAGTTGGCACTTAAAAAATCAAGGGATACTCCTGAAAGACCCTACCGACTTGATTTCAGACCCCCTTCGAGAAGAGATTGTTTAGATAACAACCAAATAAATCACACCATCTTGATTTTGGCAAAATTTCTCCTGAAAGGCTGAAATTCCTAGGATGATTAGGATGGTAATTTCTTGTCTATAATTCATCCAATTTGGCGAACACGTTCCTTGCAGGAATGGCTAGTATTTTTAGATGAAAACAGATTTCCTGTGGGCACTATTATTGTGAGGGAATAATAGAGGTTTGCATCTTGGAATTTTTGTTTTTGCCAATAAGAAGTATTCATTTTAAGGCGAGAGTTTTTAATTAAAGGCGCCAATGGAAATGGAATCAGCAATATTGACCTTGAAATGGCATACTATAACAGTACTGTCGCAATAATTGTAGTAGTGAGCTGCAAATAAAACAACCAAGCTATTAGAGACTACTTAATTTTGTTCTCTTTGTTATCTAGTTTTAAACAATTAAATCAGCTACAAGACAAAATCCTTATAAAACAAAAACAATTGTCCTTGCAACGACGATCTTTTCGCCTATTGCACTATAAGTTGTTGCTTAATCGACAACAAAGGTGTCTTTTAACTTTCTACACCACTACCTTCGCTCTAAATGTTGTCACCGGCACGACTCATTAATTTCCAAGATTTCTCGTCACCGTTAACAATGCAGACCCCTTGAAGAGCAGGATGAATAGATTGAATTCCAATTGATCTATAAATATTATTCGAATGATTTGAGCAGCCCATGCCATTGGACGTTTGTTTAACAATTGGAAGCGTCTTATTGAAGCCTGATAATTATTTAAAAAATCAAACCCTCCTGTATAATACAATAAATACATACAGGACGCACCCTCTCAAAGATAAAATTAGCGTCTCAAAACATAGAAGAGAACACAATTTTCCCGATTTCTATCTAGCAGGAACTTTTACGGTTGCCCCAGAGTACATTTACACAATAACAGGAATGTTGCAATTTCCGTCTGCAGCTGAAAATTGGATGAAGAAGCCATAATGAGTAGAGAACAGTAAGATTTCTTCAATTATACGAAAATATTTCTATTACACACATGTTTGTATTATTAAGATCATCGCCAGCCTGCGAATACGATCTACGCCTAAATTTTGCAGAAAAGTTAGTTTCGTACTCAATGTGCGGGTGGTGCAAAATATACGTTAAACGAGCGCACCAACAACGTTAATTGGAACGAAACTTCCCAGATTCCTTCTAAACCTGATAACCGGAACAGGGTAACGTCACGTTTACTTTAGAAAACAATGAAATCAGAGAATAGGGAAGCATAGAAGAGGAGTACGAGAGCATGAACGCAATCTTGTCTCGTTACTTGTATCATTACAAGCAAGAAAACATAATAATTAATTGACTGTAAATACAACTACGTGTGGAAATATCCGTGCGATTATCGAAATAAAAAATTGACGCAGATTACAAAAAAATTGATTTTTTAATATATAACAATATAACAATCGATAAATTGACAATTTAATTATTGGATTGATTACTCAAATAATTATTAAACCTAATAATCAATGAAGACTAATATTCCGCAACCTATTAATCAAACAGTCAAATTTGCCAATCAAACAATCAGTTCATGCAAATACTTACAATCAATGAACAATTTAGTAATTGACCAGTCAAATTATTAATCACCTGCTTAATCCAACAATCAATTAACTATAACCCTATGTTTAACCAACAATCAATTAACCTACCAGCTGACGCTACTAATGATACTACAATAAAATAATCAGTAATCAATTCATTGAATAGGAAACTACTCAAAGCTCAGTGAAATCAGCGATCAATAAATGCGACAGTCAACTGTCCCAGCTATCAATAATATATAATTAAGTAATCTAGCAATCAATTAGCCCACCATCAATTAAACTAACAACAGAAAAGTCAGATACAACAATCAGTGCAACTATCAGTAACACACCGATGAAGTAATTTTACAATCAATTGCAGCAACAATCAATTAGTTTAATAATAGATAGATCCAACATACGACCACCATCATTGCAACACTCTGTTATTAAACCTGTTAATAATACAACGCCGGGGTAACGTAATAATTAATAAATACAAACATCATTCACCCCAATCAATCAATTCAATTATTATAAAACAATCAAATAAATTAATATGTCACTAATCATCAGTTAACTAATCAAATTGGTTTACTAGCAAAACCGTTAATTAATCTAATAATCAACAAATCTATAATTAATAATCCAACCAGTAGTATTGCAACGACCAAATACAAACAATCAATTTCATCCGAAGACAGCTAATCTAATAATCAATACATTCCCGATGAATCATTTAATACAACTGCTTATTAATCCAATATCTGATTAATGGGACAAATAGTTAACTGTAAAAATATATCAACCTAACAACCGATTAACCAATACATCCATTCCAATTAATTCGCTAAAACAGTAAATCTAAGTCTCAGTTAATTCAACAATCAATTACTCCAAGGCCATTTAGTTTAACAATAAATTAGCTAAATAATCAGTCAACCGTGTAATCAATCTAAAAAGAAACGTACATTGTATAGTTAACGCAACAGTGATTCAATGCAACAGCCAACTAACTGCCTGAATTACTCATAAAACAACAGTAAGTACCTACTGTAACAATCAAGTATTTGAAATCAGTTAATTCATGAGTCAATTTATTCATTATTAAACAATCTGTTTCATCATCATCATCAATTAATGCGAATTACTTAAATAACTAATTAATCATGTACCCTGTTAAAATCTTGGGAGCTTATATGCAAAATAATTATTGGAAGAAGTATTTAAACAGATCATAGTGAAAAATGAAAGTTTTTCTCCTTGTATCCTCCGTAATTCCACCGTCTATATTTAAACAGTATTTTCAGCCCGGAAAACTCGTGTAATATGGATGTTCAAACGACTACCGGGAACTTCTTAGAACATGTTAGTTATT
>JABXWE010031240.1:0-22356 GCA_014611495.1 Limonius californicus
TAGATATGTAATCATTAAGGGGGCGAAGCTCCTCGTCGGAGTAGATCCCCCCAGCACCATCACGCGTCACCAATAACCCTCCGACGCGTTGGGGTATGTATGCAACATACCCCACAGGCCCCGACACTAAACGGTTCAGTAGTTCACCCATATCTGGCGGGACAGTGTAAAAGAAGCCAATATGAGCGTCTGTAATGTCTGCGCCGACCAGAAAATCAGCCGGGTTCACGTCGACACCGCACACTTGAACTGTATAATCGCGAAACTGTACTTGGAAGATCATGTTGCTGTGTTAAGTTGAAACTTGTAATATTTGACAAGAATTCCTGGTTCAGGATATATACTTGTTAACAAGGTCGTCAAGCTTTGCCTTAGCATTGAGTTCAAGATCGCTGGGGGGGGGATAAAAGCGGCGGAGTTGGTTATTTCAAGGTCTTTTGGATGAAAACCGGGGGCTGAAGGGTGTGTGAAAAAAAAAAGAGTAACCGATGCCCCAAACGCCCCATTTTTTTCTTTTTTTTTACCAGTTTTTACCCTTTTTTGGTCACGATGTCGTCGGTGACCTTGAAAATATATGCCAATTTATTCTGAAAAATTATTTGAAATGTACGGCCTTGAAAGTCTATCCCACATTAATTTTTGATTTTCTTTGGGATGGAGGTTTGTCAAGGTAAACCGGATATTGTAGGTCATCGTGTCTGGATAAATAAAATTCCGCAGCGTCTGAGAAAGTTCATTCGACTCTTAGATCCCAAACGCGATGGAAGCTGCGCCAAGTGCTGTGTCTTGTGAAAGTTGTAATGGTGTGGTGATTAACAATGCGAGATCTGTGAAGCGGATTAAGCTCCAAAGATCCCAAAAGGATAAAATCAAGCTCTGCGTGTGTTCACAGCGACACCGCGCCCCGACATAGGAATAGAAAGATCGCTTAAGTTCGTAAGGGATACACCATTCGAAGAAGAGAGACCCATTTTAACCACCAGTCATTTAAAGTACTGTAGAGTTTTCAAATTAACTTTAAACTAATAATTAGTAAGAACTAAGGAAGAGCTGTAAAATTCTATGATTAAAATAATTGAAACTATAACTTCTCGGTTTTTCGAAAGGTCTATTTAGCTAGACTGGTTTTTTAGAATGCGTGATATGGACTAGTTATGGCATACTGCGAATAATTAGGATTCGAATGGTTTTAATATGGAGAAATCATTCCAATTAATCATTCGATTCCAAAATGCGTTCGATTTAAGCAATGCGAGAAGTGTCACATATCCTGACTTTCCGACTGAATGACGGCTTTTCTTATATTTACTTGTTTTCTGATTTTTCGACTGGATTCTGTTCTGTATTTCTCAACATTTCGTCACATTGTAAGATAACCGTAGTTTTAAATGGAGTTTTATATTTTTTCGTGTTATATTGTTAGTAAGTTATTAAATATTAGCGGTTTTTAAATATTTTATTGATTACTAAATTATATCTTTATAAGAGTAATCATGACGACCAATCTAGCCACTAAATTTTTTAAGCGGAAGGGTAATATCACAAGCCGGACAGATGATGATCGTAACTGATTAAAGTCAAAAATACTGGTTTATTTGATATTTTTCAAAAGTGACATAAATTGCTGAAATTGTTTAATTTATTTATCTATATATTAATATATAATATATTTAATTGAATAATAAGCAATTAAAAAAATTCTACAATTAATATTTTTCAATTTAAATATGGGAAAGTAAAAATAAATAATCGTATACTTAAGCCTGCCCGGTTCGACATTTTAGAAATTTATTTTGCTAACAACTGCATATTCGACCCCATCACACAAAACAGGTCGTATATGTTACTTTGTAGTTTATCTTTTAGTATCATCTCGAACTACAAATTTTTTCGAAAACTACCCAAATTAAATGCTGATGCAAACGATATTTCGGTTACCAGCTGAACAACGAAATTAAAGTAATCCGAGAAGTATTTTATCATTCGAATGAATTTCTCGCATCTCAAGTTATCTTGAGATATATGCATAATCGAATATCTCAAATGATTTCATTCGGGATACGCTCATCACTAACATGGACTAACGCCCAACAGAGTGAAAATACAACTTTGTTACTTATAATGAATTTATAATATTTCAACGACGTTTAAATTTAACTATACATCACTGGTAATATGTATACTCCCCTACAGTGTTTCTCAACCAAAAATGTATCGCGGACCGGTAAATATTCAATTCATTTAAGCGGACCACTGACAATATTTATTTAAAAAAAAATACTTTTAATAATTTAAAGTAATGTCATATAGCGTACAGATTTAAGAGTTTGCGACTCATCTTGACATATGCATTTGAAACACGTAGAGATAGGAAAACAACTAACCATCAATCGTGGAAACACCAGAATTGACATTTCTACTTTTTACAGGGTTGAAAGTGCTTTTAAGGGAAGAAATTCATATATGGGTAATTTAAACGTAATTTGGAAGAATAAGATTACGAATATATATTTTTCGAAGCAGTGAATATTTTCGTTTTAGGAGATATTAACCTTAGGCTGCATAAAGCGTAATGACGTAAGGGTTTTAACAAACTATTTCTGAAGGGTATTAATGTTTTAATCTTTTCTTCATTTAAAGTACATGTAAGGGTCACTATAACCTAATTTTGACGACATTCTGCTTGTTGTATGATAACATTCGTATAAGTAATGTGTTAACAAAATGTTTTGTCTAGATTGTTGTAGCAAGTGGAAAGTGCTTTTTTAGTAATTATAACTAAAGCTATAAAAGTTGTATAAATGCAATTTTTGAAAAAGTGTTATAAATCTATACATTTTCTATATTTTTAGAATGAAAATTATATTGCAAGAACTCCGTTAGCCATATTTTCTCTAATGAAATGTTAAAAGTTGTATATTTTTTGTGAAGGTAGCAGCAGCTTATTTGTGGATGATTTTGATATAAGATGGTTCTAGCATCGCATCCTTGAAAAATCGATTATCGTTGACTGTTGCAGACGGTTTAATGTGCTCGTGCACAATGCAAATAATGAAATACGAAATTAGCGATGTCCATCAGTAAATTTAGATTTAATTATTACCTACTTCTCCTTTTTTCACGTAATAGTAACTTATAACTTTTCGTGGCGATAACTAGTGCTCTATGAAGCACATGTGAAATAGCATCAAAGTTTTTATTGTGTACAGTATATTTCCTGCGCTTGTATATAATAATTTCAGAAATGAGATAGTTCTTCTTACCAGGGACTATTGAAAAAATGTAAGAAACACATTCGAAATGAAAAGTGGTGAGTGAAAGAACCTTGAAGATAGAAATAGACGTCAATGGACACCTAATGACGATCACCGCAACATATACACCGACTGAGATACTAATAGCAATGAAAAAGCCGATTCCCAAAAAGCGTTAATAGAAACTTTCAGTAACACTAACAAGAGAAGATAAATAATGGAGAACCTCAATGGAAAAGAGAAAAATAATATGACATGGTAGTAGAAAAATTCGATTTTAAATGAAAATAAAAGAAATTAATAACCTATTTTCGTTAAGAATTTTGAATGAATACTTTAGATATAAACACTTTCATAACATGCATCCCCCATAAACGTCTAATAGAAAATCATATTACAAACACGAAAGAGGATGAAGAGGAAATCCTGAACCAGAACATCAGCAATAAATAATAAATTAAATGTAAATCATTAGATCAAAGGTCTGCAGTATTTTTATACTTATTATAAAACGACCGCGACGGCTTACTGGGACCAACAACCAACGAAGAAATATACATGTTACTAAAATACACCAAACATTGAAATACCCATGGCCGTGGATGTATCTCAATTGAGCTTCTGAAACACAACGTCTCGTTTATTATAGATGTATTGACAGAAGTGCCTCTTTCACTAAGACGGTCGTCAAGAATTGAAACTAGCATACATACGTCAAATATATAAAAATGGTACGAAATTGCAATTGTCAAATTATAGTTCTTTGTGACAAAAATGGGTAAAAACAGTCACGTAAGGGCGGGGAGGAACAATCTGGCTTCTGAGGCGGCAAATCTTATATTGACAATGTGTTTACCAGCGGCAAATCCCAATACTTTTGGGAAAGCTGGGTTCTGCTTGAATTCTAGTAAAAATTTTTTAACAGGGTTCGGTTACGATTCCGGTTCTACATAAAAGAGTTTGGAAATCCACTTCTAGGGTTTGGTAAATACTAAGCTGCCATCTTCAGCAGATACTTGAACTAACTAAAGTAACTTGGCTGAGGAATACCTTTGGATATAAGTCCATCACCAAGTCAACAATTGAAATGCAATTACCTAAATACGTAAGGTAAGGGGTTTTTACAAAGTTTATTTGCTTAAAATACTGCCTCCAATCAATCGCATAATAGTCATCATCATCATCATCATCTCTGACATGGAGCTGACTCGAAGGCCCACATAAAAAAAGTTTTAAGGCAATTTCATTAGTCAAACGAATATAGAAGTAACGATGGCGAGACAAAAAATAAAAAATAAAATTCTCATATAAAGCATGCGTCAAAAAGTCCACTTTATTGGTTTCCTTAAGAAAACTTTTGAAGTATTAAATGCAGCCTCGTTCAGAAATATATGTGACGTACATTTGACTGTAACACGCTTGTATCGAATGATTTCCTTATTTCAGTAGGAATTTCAAGATAAAGGTATGTAAATTCAAAGGCATGCAGATATTTCCACTTGTCACCTATCTATGAGATCTATTTCATAAATGTAAACACTGACACACAGCGCTCATTGTACAAGTCCTCAATAAGACCAATACAAGCTTAATTAACTTCTATACCCGCTCTGTTAAATATACAACCCATTGGCGTTGAATGCTAATATAAATGCATGTGAAAATTCCCTTGAAGCTAGCACTTGAAATACTCGATACTAACAGAATATATTACTCTTAACAAATAATAACGGCAATAATTAACTTCAAAGTTGTGTGGTATCGCGGGAATTATCAATACTTATACATACCGTTCTCGTATCTGAATAAACTATAAACGAGAATTTCGATTACACATGTATGTATGTGTGTACGATTTGTTACGCGTAGTCGTGTGATCAAACATAAATGTTACTACCAATTCTTAATTCTGCAATTTCTATGTAATAGTTATAGCAGACGCGTTAAACAGTATTCAGTTAAACTGGAACAGCAACGTGTACAAAGTAATAGCTGTCTGAGATATGAGTTATTATTTTTAATTAAGTTAATATCCTAATAACATCCTGGCAGTTAGGTATTTCATTCTGACATGTCAAATAACTAACCAACCATATTTGTTTCCTCGAACTCATCAGAGAAATGTTTTTAATTTTAACAACGTGAACGTATGTCTGTTTATCTTAGGACATAATAAGGATATTGTTAGATCTTTGTCTATTATAAAATTAATGGCAATAAATTAATTAAAAAATATATAGAGACCATAGGTGAGAAGCATTATTTGAAAAATTAATGTACTTGAGTTGAAGTTCGCAGCAAAGTTTAAGTATAGTTTATTTGAAAAACGTGAAGTATGTTCAAATGAAATACTCACCGTAGAGAAACACATTACGATAATAAAAGTAAGCTTATTTTTTGATAGCTTGTTATACTTGATTATGTTCTGCCTACGGCAATGGAAACATATATGACGTCAAATCGTATTCTGATGTATGTGTATTAATAACTTATATTATATATATCTACATACATATCTACATTAATTACTAATTGTGTTTTGATACGAAATAAACAAATGCAAACACTGACCCTTCAATTACTACCGGGATCTCAGTAATATTTATGTTAAGGAGATGTTATGCAGGAAAATGGATTGGTTTGATATTAATATTTTTATCGACCAATTTTTTTGTTTATTCCCTACCAAGGCCAAATAATTTACAGAAACATAACTATCTAACTGAAGAAGCTAAGACAAACGTATATATTATAAACTGCATCGCCTGTTTGTTTGCCGGTTATAATTGCGAAACCAATACTATTACATTGTTTTATATGAAACTTTCATTTTTGAATAAAAACATTAAATCTAATGCAATCAATGAAAAAATGAAATGGTTCGCTTCCCTGTCACTCTTGTCAAGTAGCTTGATAGAACTGTACTTACAAGGCAGAGTTAATAAATTTATATTTTAAGACTGTAAGAAGGTCTATACGTATTTTATCGTAATAAATTTCATATGGTTACTGTACGGTAAGCCAGGGTGGGATCAGATGTACGGAAAAATAAGAAAAGATCATAATACCAGAAATAGCGAACTACCTTGCCAGAATATATAACGACAGTTTCACCTATGACTACTTCCCAAAAGACTGGAAAATAGGGAAACTAGTCATGATCTTAAAATCCCCAGACGAAAAACCAGCAGACCCAAAATTATGGCGCCCAATTACGCTGCTACCAGAGCTACCAAAGCTATTCGAAAGAATAATTAAAAAGAAAATCACGCAAGCAGTACCGCCAGAACAACTCCTCCATGAAAACCAATTACCCCGGAAAAGAAAGATGCACAGAAAAGGCCATCGCTAAACTTTTAGACAAAGTAGAACAAACAAACGACAACCTATGGTGGCCTGCCACCATCTGTAGAACAGAAGACCTCCAACTGCCACATAAACTGGTGGATATAATTAAAAGCTACCTAGAAAATAGAAGAATTAAATTAGCAACCGCTACAAGAGAAAAAGAAATAATTCCAAATAAAGGCTGCATGCGAGGGTCAGTCCTGGGACCGATGGTCTGGAATTGGGCTGTAGACCCACTTCTGGAAGAACAAAATGAAGAACTGATACTAGGACGACGTAGCAGTTATAAAAACAGCAAACAACAGGTTAGAGCTGGAAAGGAAAACCAAAAAACACAATGACCAAAGTGGAAACGTGGTCCAAAAACCAAAACCTGAAAACATCATAAACCAAAACAGTATATATGAACACGAAAGGGAAATTGCGAAGAGCACCAACGGTCAAAATAAACAACAAAAACATCACTGGAGTACGAGTAACCAAATACTTAGAAATATATATCAATTAAAACCTGAGGTTCGACTACCACATAAAAATGACAACTAAAAAAGCAACTGCAACACTCATCACCCTCAAAAAGTATATCCAGAGGAAATGGGGAGGCATAAGCAACTCAGTCAAAACAATTTACAACAGCCCAATCATACCAATAGTAACGCGTGGAATTACAATCTTGGGACATAGATTGAACATAGTCAGAAACAAAAGACACCTCAGGTCAGTCTACGGAGCGGCTACCAGAACCATAGCGCAAGCATACCGATCGGTATCAGCAGAAGCGCAGGAGTCATAGCCGCAGAACCTCCACTCCACCTAGTAGCAGAAGATGAAAGAATCAAAAGAAAACTTAAAATAGCCGAAGTAACAGAATTCCACGCAACGCAAATAGACAGAAGAGACTATAACACAAAAAAATAACTCAAGCAGGCGATTGCGGAAGAAACATTAAACATCTGGCAAGAAGAACGATAAAAACGGCGAAAAAGTTGAAGTTACCCACCGCTTCTTCGCAGCCGTTAAAACGGTCATGGTGTGAAAGAGCGAGAATCCGAACTGTTTAGCCTGCCCACACGAAATAGACGACCCCATCCACCGACTACTAAAGTGCCATAACTTCAACAACGAACGACAGCACCTGATAAACCTTATACAAGACTGGCCAATAGATATGGACGGACTGGCTAAGTTGGTACTACAAGAAGAAGTAGAAAGAGAGGCAGCAGAGGACTTCATAAACGAAGACTGAAGACTCTAACGACAAGAAGACCAGAAGACCGGAAGAAGAACAGAAGATCGGTAGACCAGAAGAATGGAAGAAAGAAAGAAAATCCTCGACACAACCACCGGAAAAGCAATCAAAAATAGGGATAGAGTAGAGTAGCTAAAGCTAGATACATAGCTCGAAAATCTTATTGTCTACGTGGTTTGTTATTTATATATTTACCCAAATAATACATTTATTTTGCTTAATAGATTTAGACATAATGCTTTTACTTTATATAATCATTATACACATATATCCTATATCTCTATATTAATCCAGTAAAATAAGCTAGAGTTAGATTAGATTTAAGAAGCAGAAGGAAGTTTAGCGTAAGTCAATAAGCCGAAACACTAGAAATAAGAAAGAAATATTATCAAATGTTAATTAATAATTATAAAGTAAACCGAGGGTCGAAAAGGTACCTCTACCAAATGTGTAGTATACAATAAATAAAGTTGGCCGGCTATCGGCCTTCGGGCGGGTAGTTCGGCCTTTTCTTTCTTTTTTTGTACGGTGAGCCATGGAATAGAATGAACAGAGTCAACAGTTTTTGTCGATTTATGCATAAAGGTGGCTACAATTTCGTTTGTTTAGCTAGTTGTTAGCTATATAGTGAAGGAATTTCCATTGAAAAAATTCATCAGAGGAAAATGGAAAATATAAGGAATCAAATGTTTTTCTTTTTGTTGTGTTGTGCTGCTAAATAGGTCTACAGATTAAAAGCGGCCATGAAGGAAGCGGAGTCCATCTTCTTAAACTAAAATCTTGCATCTTCAGCAAAAGTGATGTTATAGAGAGAAGTAGGATTCAACGGGGAAGATGTAAATTCTTTAATAATAAATATAAAATGGGATTCCGATTATAGTACTTGAGACGATAGTGATGAAAGCAATTATTCATCAACAACCACCTACATTTAGACAGGTTAAAGTTAATTTATTAAGCTAGTTGAAATGATGGTATGAATCAGATATTGTAGTTTTCAGGTACTTATTAAATAACAAACACTACTGTTGTAATTGTAATTAATGTTTGTCTTTGCTGCTAATAAAACAAATAAGTTACATTCAGTATTAGTATTTGGTTTTATATATTCATGTACATTGGAGTTGATGTTAAGCAGGTTACATATCTAATGTATATTAAAAATTCTTTCGCGGTTTAGAGTATACATACTAATTTTATTACGGCATTAATTTTACGACCTTATTCGTGACGTGCAACGTTTGTTTGGCTGTCCCATGTATAACAGTGTTTTGACATAAAGATGGTTGATTTATAGAAGATTACTCCAAAACTAACTGCTGTGAATGGCTAATCATATTATGGTACGTTCTGTTGCAAAGTGCTGAAATAGTGATGTTCATCGTAAGGGTTTTGTTATATCATACAAATAGGCGCCATTGTGCTAAAATAGATGCACCGATTACCTGAAAATTGTGTTTTAATGTAAATGAACGTCATTCAGTTTCACTCTGATTTAGTACCAAGTGATTTCCATTTAGTTAGATATCTCAAAATGGACTTGGCTGCCTTAATTCAGCAACCAGCGAAAATGTAAAAAAATGTTTTAACAATAGCCAGCCAGTTATTGAATGACAAATCAAGTATGTAGAGAAGGAAGAGAATACGTATTCAGTTATTATCAACACAATTTATTTTATAAACTTAAAATTGCTGTTAATAGAGTTTGCCTTTTATGTAAATTGTCGCTATAATACATATGATATTTAGGGAAAATTATAAAATTAATTCATTTTATTGGATACGATGTGGACTAAAAAACTAATATACTTTAGAATAGTTTAAATACGTCGGCTAATTTGGTATAGTTACAGGGTCATAACTTGTACACTTTCACATCACCGATTTTAATGGTATTCATGAATATACTATAGGCATATATAAAAATACAGATTGGCGACTTAAATTTTTATATATCATTTTAGTGTATATAACTTCGCCAAGTTTTTATTATTGTGATTATGAAAACGTTTTCGCAATATCTCGAAAATGATTCATTGATTGTTTTACCGATTATAAGTTTTCACAACTATGGGAATTTTTATCGTAAGATTACGAGAACATAGAAAAAAAATTATTTACTTAACTGGAACAACTAAAATTAATTTGCTTTGAAAATAAAGTAGTTCGTTGTGATTGGAACAAAATCTCGCTATAAAAATAGTCACCTACATCTGAAAATTTAACAATAATAGTAGTTTATGTACCATGGGAAGTAAGTTGACTTTTACGTTAAAAATATTGTTTGGCGAAAATAAAATCCCCTTACCTCCCAAGGTGCATACAACGTTTTCCTACTACCAGCACTCTAAAATCATATCAAAGTTCCAACATGCCTTTTGATGAAATTTACTTTTGTCAAAACACTTTTTATATAAACAAGAGAGATTTTCATTGCTGCTAGTGTTCACGTGAATTTGAGAAACTTTCGTTGCGTTTCGACTAAAATATGGATATTTCTGACGACGAAGTTTCAGCAGAGATTGAAGATGCTCCGAATACAGCTACTTTGGCGTTGATACCTGAAAAATCCAAGAAAAGATACCAGTTCACCTACTGTGCTTCCAAAGATTGGTGTAATATGACTTTTCGTAAACTAACAGCTTTCCTTAAAAGTAAAAACAATGGATACGTGCCGAAGAAATCGAAAATTTTTACCAAGGAATAAATTTATAGGTATCTCCGGGGACACCTAATCATGTTTACTTAATAATGAAGGTATTTAAAATATTCTGTACATTTTGTAAATACATAAATGTTTATCTAAACTTTTTTAAGGTTGTTAAAATAATTGGAATAGCTGGATCTTGTCGTAAAGATGAACTATATAAAATAACAGTAAACGATATCGAAAATAAAAATTCTGTGAAGCTGATTAAAATACCAAATTCAAAAAACCACCCTCTACGTACTTTTACTATAATTGAAAGAGAAGGAAAAGAAGATATCCAATTTCTCGAAATGTTTAGGAAGCATACTAGTATGAGACTCAAAAATACGCATCATCGACAGGTTCTTTATGAGATACCATTTAGAAAAGCGCGCCAATCAAGTAGCGCGCAAGTATATTTTTGACAATATCCTAATGGAAATAGCAAATTTCTTCAATTCAAAGAAAATCCTTCTATGTACACCAGGCATTTGTTTAAAAGATCTTCCGCGACGTTGCTAGCCAATACGGGAACTGAAATCCTTGGTCTAAAAAGACATGGAGGCTGGAGATCTTCAAAAGTAGCAGAAAGTTACGTATCGGAGTCTCTTCAAAATATAATGGAAGTTGCTCACAAAATTTTTAACAGAACAGAGCAGAACTCAAATTTTTGGGAAGCCTCAATGGACTCTACAACTGGTCAATCTTCATCTTCAAGTTAGTTTGTTAAAGAAACGCTGATGCCATCTGCAGAAGTGTCAATTTCTGGATTGATGCGCTTACGAAAAATAGAAATCATTCATCAGCAGCGAATCGAATTCCTCTGGAAAACTGTATAAATTTGTCAATGACTGTCAGTATTAATAAGTAATTAATTTGTAAAATTATTATTGTCCATTGGCAATAATAATAGTTAATAATACAATATTATATTTCATGAACATCCATTATAACTTATTTACTTGCTTAAAAAAGTCATCAATAATGACAACTTCTGACAGGGTAGTAGGAAAACACAATATTAGTATTTATAAAGAAACACTAACTATTTACAAATTATAACGTTTCTAAGACGAAAATGAATAAGATTTGTAACCGTCGTATCAAAACATTTCATTTACGGATTTCTAGATATAATTCGTAACTGATTTACATATTCAGAATAAGTAAAGCAGGTACTTTTAGAAGTTGTGTGGTATCGTTCCAATCTCAGTAGGTCATGGTTGGCGAAAACTAATTGGTTGCGTTACGAATTTGACAAAGGAAACTTTTTATCTGGAACATTATCTTTTAGAAATTATAATGAAGATAGCTAAGTATGTATTTCCATAGTTTTTATTACTTAATTTTAGTATGAAACCCGTTTATTGTTGTTTTATAGTATTTACATACTTCCAAAAATGAATAAAATTGAAATTATTACGATGGAGAAAGTGCGTTTCTCACCTAAATACAATATTACGTAGTGCTGTGATACTATTAAAAAATTCTATCCACACAAAAATAAATATATGAAGTGGTTTGCTAATAACCCAACCTATATGTATATATACATACTTATCAACATACATACTATGAAACCAGCTAATGTTCAGTTTCAAAGCTGATGCCTGTACCGAATTCAATTCATTCACATCATAATTGTTAAAAAATATAGCAAGGAATTTTCAGAAGACATTTTTGACAGTTTATGTTTATTATACATTTTATTGATATATAATATGATGAATGCTGTCGGTCAAATACTAACACATTAGAAAACTATTTCCACACTATATTGATGACAAATTCGTCTCGAAAATCGACATTTGGTGTTAATGCCTGTGATCTCCTTTCTACACTCCGTATGGTTAATACACACGTTACACCACACACTATTTTGGAGACTCTAACTTAAATAGTTTCAATACTGTTATTGAACAAAGATTTCCCGCCATTATGCGATCCTTTCGTTTTCTTTTCTCTTTTACGTGACGTAGCGACCTTCTCTCCTATGCCTGTGTTGAACCCACAGCTTAACGTGGGCTCTGAACCATAGGAAGTGTAAACAGTTCTACTCCAGAGAAGATTTGCTGGGAATTCAACCCCAGACCCAGAATAGTGTGTGCGGAAAAATAAATTTTTTCTCGAATTTCATGGGTGTCTCGTGTGGAGAAATTGTAACTTGTATCTTTTATATCTCACACTAAATATGAACATAATTAAAAAATATTTAGCTAAGCCTCTGGGGCTGTAATTTTAAAATTTTGATTTTTCTATAATTAGCCGTGGCTAGTAAAAAAATGCTAGTGGACTACTCCATTATCATATTACTATTTAACAATGTCAAAACAGACCCGTAAAGTTAGTTTGCGTTTATTCGGTACTAAAATCTGATGTGTTGCTTACTTACGAGGATGTAATCCGATGTTTTCAGTGTTCGTTTAAAACTAAGAGCGGAAGGAAACAAGTCGCCAGAACCAAGAGCTGTTGCTAATATTGTTGCTCAAAAATAGAAGATGTTTGGAAAGGAAAGGGGCGTCTCTTTCTATTCTATCTAACAAAAAATAATAGATATGGTTTTGCAATACAATAATAAATATCAAAATGCTATTAAGCCTATAAAACGTAGCGAGACCACCTCCCTCAAAGCCAAATTGGAAAAATTTAAAACTAATGCAAACGATTGTTGGATATGTGTTACTGCAAATGTTTGAAAAAACTATCCTGCAACTGCGCGAAGACGAAGGAGATGCCGGTTACACAATGGAGTTTCATAGACGATTAAAGAAGAAAAACAAAATTGGCGATTGCTAACATCGATAGAGAAGTTACTGCTAAACTGAAAAAGAGAATGGACAGAGAAGGAATGCCAAAGAAGCTTTGGTGGTAATACAAACGTAGTTTTTGAAGAGCATGTAGCCGGGCCCAGTGGACTAGTACCTGAAACATGTAACTAGACGAATAGTTCATTAAGTACAGTTGCCAATGATAAAGATATCACGTGACTCTGCTGAAAATTGACCAAAACTAAAAGAGCAAGTACCTCAAATGAGACTTTCCTCAACATTACCGCACCAACTGCAGATTTAATCCACCTGGGAATTTGCAAACACTTATTGAATTTGTAATAAATGTATATTCGAGAACCCGGCTCGCAATAAAAACACAGCCACGTTTGGAAAACAATATAAAAATTATAATCGACAAAGTTCTAGAGAATAATGCGTATTTCTCACATTCTGAGGATCTCCCATTTGCGATATTGACAGATTCACAGCAACATATAAGGGAACTAGCCGTTAAAAGAATCTTTAAAGCACGAATAAAATAGTATAAATAATAGAATTCTTAAAGACTCTATTCACCTTAATGATTGGTTCATCTATGTTGTAATTGAGCCTCCGCTAACAATTACTTCTTATATGTCTGAAGAACAGCTGTTAGATATTGTGACAAGAAAGCGAATTCTGAAATATGACCATTTTGATTTTCCTTGTCACACTCAGGCAGTCTAAAGGTCAAGATATTTACGGATGCATCGTCTTCGGTGAAAAATTCCGGCATGGCTACATACGGGCCAAAATTGAAACGGAAAATTAACCTCAAATTAAAGGACAGTATTGCCCTGCAAGGAATCAGTATTAATTACAATATTGAAAGAGGGAGGGTGGCTAGAACTCGTGGTGCGGTTATTCTTAAGATTATCTTTTTCTTCTTGTTCTTCTTCTTCAGGTGCTATCGATTATAGTCGATAATTATCGACGTTTGCGACCATTTCACCATATTTTTCTCGATCCCGGGCTATATCAAATAATTGTTGAACTCCCAGACCGGTGCAATTTCTCAAATTTCTAAACCATGACAATGCTCTTCGTCCAACTCTTCTCCTGCCCTCAACCCTACCCATCATTATTAGTTGCAACATTCGGCTTTTGCCTCCACGCATTATATATCCGAAATATTCGGCTTCACGTCGTTTTATTGTTTAATATAGCTCTCTTTCTTTCCCCATTCTACGTTTAAATATTGCTGTTAATGCATTTGTTTATTTATAGATAAACAGAATTTTTGGTTTTGTTTAATGTTCAGAACAATATTTATTTTTGTTGGTCCTTGTAAAGTTTTTAAATCGCTAGAGTTATTTGAGTGCCGGATTTTTAATGCATATTTTAAGGTTTAGATGCATGTTTAATACTTATTTGTCTAGATTTTTCACACATTAAAGGGCATTTTGTTCGTTTTGTTACATTTAAAAGGCAGTGCTGTGGCTGTTGCTTACACATTACCACAATGCATTATACTGGTTGAATAGTTTTCATAAGCTCCTTACCGTATCCTCGACGTAATTGCTTCATACAATCTAAAATAAAAGTAAGTGTTATATATTCTAGCCAAGTAAGTATGTGCTTGACTTCACTATTAAATTAAACTTTAAATTTAAACAAAATTGCATTTAAAATTGAAGATGAATTACGGTTTTATTAAGTAAACTTTTTGGGATATAAATCACTCGTCTAGAAAAACAGCAGGAGAAAAGTTTTAATTTAATTTTCCTCAAGAACAGATAGCAGCAGCAGCAGTAGCGGTATTGTTATAAATCACAAATACTTTAACTAATGGCGGTAATGCGATTCGCTATAACAAGAATCTTTAGGGTCATTTTCACCTAATCAAGTTCAGAAATTGCTTTACAACGAGTATAAAGCCTGCGCACCTGCAGAAGTTTTAATCGATGGGTACTAGCTGTTGAGCCATTATGCACAGTTGCAAATTTCTACAAACTGTTTAAGTTTGCCATATAGCAAATACGTATGTAAATTTAATATTAACCCCTTGATAATTACCGTTAAACCGCCAAACTTGTCACTTCGAAACACTGAACAAGCACGTGAGACAAACTTTGTCGAAATCAAACTGAGCAAGCAGCAAACAAGTCGGAGTTTACCTCATGCGCTTCATGGTTGCTAAATTAAGATACACCTAGTTCTAGGTAACCTGCTGAATAAACTTACACTTATGACGTGGATTTCGTCTACTCGTGTTCCTTTAAAAAATCAAGCACATGTAATAATAAAGCCAACTCTAATTTAATTTGTTTGAGAAACTCTTGATATAGCGTCATAATTTATTTTATGCACGGTGCTTTACACCGACCTGGCAATTCTAAGAATGTTATTTGTTTGATATTTTTAATTAAAATTTCCACCGAAGTAATCAGCCGACACGTGTACAGCGCATATTAATTCACAAAAGCGTATAAAACGAACATTTAATTTACGATTTGTGCAATATATAAATTAATAATAGGCAACAGTAATTTATAAAGCTTCATAATAATAATATTTGCATCAACTTACCAATATTCCAAAAAACAAACTAATCAACTGCACGCTGCAAAAACATCAGACTATATCCTTGTATGTTGAATTTCATGTCCAATACGCTAGGGAATGTGTGTCCAAGTGCAGTGCGTAGGTGAAAGCGGAGAGATTTTATGGCACGCTTCAAAACTAATTTAATATCTTAATGTCTTTTCTTAACGAACCTTAACGGGAATTTAGTATTTAAGCCTTTGTTTGTTAGATTATTAGCATTGGACTTCAATTGTTGCCTTGGTGTATGACGCATCTCCGGAGGTATCCCTCAGAGAAGTTACTTTAGTTAGTTCAACTTCCTACTGAAGATGGCAGCTTAGTAGCCGATTTAGGTATTCTAAATATCATAGTCGTAAGGGGTTTTCCAAGTTTATTTACTTGAAGCACCATACTTTAATGTCATATTTTAGAGGTTAGTCGAACCTTCGACAATATTTGGCAACCCGGACTGAAGCCTACTACAAATTGTTGAAATCTCCCTTAAGTGATCGAAAATTTCAAACAAAGGTACTAATACTGAAGTGTTCAATGTTTACGCAGTAACTGCAGGGGCGTCACAGGGCTGCGCTCTCGGGCCGCTCCTATACATACCACACACAGGTGACCTACCCAACAGTAGACAACACAATCACAGGGGCATTTGCCGATGACACAATCATTTCTGCAAAGCACCAACTTTCCATAATAGCTTCTTCCTATTTACAAATTTACATAAACTTTAAATAAGTGGCGTATCAAAGTAAATGGAAATACAGCCAAGCCTACTATGTCCACCCTCACAAAAGCGCACTGTCTAATGGTTTACATAAGCAGTGAAGTGAAGTGAAATATTATCTAGCTGTTAGTAGATCGCAATGTAGATAGCAACTTAAACTGGAAAGCATATTGCCCATATAAGGAAACAAATTGATCTAAAAATGAAAGAGATAAACTGGTGAATAGGTAGAAGGTCAAAATTATTGCTAAACAAAAAACTCGCATATACACAACAAATTAGAATAGAACCCATTTGGATGTACGGAATTGAGCTATGGGACTGTGCAAGTATATTCAGTGTAGCCATAATTCGGAGATGTTAAAAAACAAAACTTTACGAACAGATACCTACGCACCTTGGTATGTGTCAAACCTTTCCTCTCATACAGACCTCAAAATGACATTCGTACAATAAGATATCCACGAAAGAAAGGCTAAATATCATGATAAACTGTAATTACATACCATCTCGCTACTATAACCACTTTTGCTAAGGGACAACAACAGAAGACTGTAAGGTGCTGACCGCTGGTACTAAAATAAGGAAGTTGAGGTAACGTTTGATGAACGTTTACCTCATCATGTCAATTTGTATATTACTCCTATTATATATGTCTTCTGTACTAAGAAATGACATTAGCTTATAAAATGCATTTTATTCTGATGGATGATTCAATTTTTATTTCAAATAAAGTTAATTTTGAATACAGGTTGGTGTGCAGTTCAAGAAATTGTGGCAGCTAATGAGATATATATGACCTCAAACGCTGTACAACATTCCGGGTTTCCAAATTGCAGATTAGCTTTTACCTAAACACTTCTACATAAAAGTATTATTTTGTAAATACCTAATTTTACGGGAACTGGTATTGCAATTTGCAGTTGATGTAAATAAACATATTGACATCTTACAGACATCAAAATGCACTTATAAACTCTTGTTCTTATTACATACATATATTAATTAGAAACACAATATTGGCTTGTCTTGAACATCTTTTTGTTGGAGAGTTTGTTTACAGTAGGCTTTCTTTGAAGATTGTTCATCGTTTATGATCCGTTGAATAGGATCTACCTTTCAAGGAATAATTCTACCGTTAAGAATTCGCATGCACATAGCATAATTAACCCTTTGTTTTATTGTTCAACCCTTTCAAGAAGTCTCTTGGTGGTTAGGAAACGAGGGGATAATTTAGATGTCTACGCGCCTCTTTTCTTTGTCCTTTTTCTGTCAGTGTACGCCAACATTTACACCAACAGCACCATTTACTCGTGATTAATTTATATATAACTTTCAAATTAAATCTCAGGTCCGTTTAAAAATACTGTACAGCTTTAAATGAAGACTTGGTATTACTTCACTGTAACGACTTACACTCAACGCCAACCTTTACTCCTTTTATGTACTTTCCTATACTTCTATATGAAAATGTTATCACAAATACATAGTTTCTTGAAATTTCTATACAACCTTTTCCTGTAAAGATACACAAATACATCAAAAGTATTATACTTGTAAGTGTTATTGAAGTTTACATTATTAGTTTTGTCAGAGTGATGTAAGCATTGAATATAGTACAGAGCTTTTACATTATTTTAGTACCTCCGATATTTATAACTATTGTGAGGGGCGTTTTAACAGTATTACAGATTTTAAAAAAATATTTTTACACAAATTGATATATTGTTGTGAGTATTAGTAAACTATTATAAATGCCAATCTTTCCGTCTTTTTTTGGTGTCGCAGAAAACTAAAGGCCATGATAGAACAAAACTAAAAGTTAAGAATTTATACTCTATCAAATGAATATCACTTCACCTTCATGTGCCCGAACTTCATTTATCCTACCAATATATTCTATTTTGAAGTATAAATGACTTTAAATGCTGTTGCTTATGATGAATTATTTGTTATAAGAATTTACTTGCGGCCAATTAATCTTTAGAATCATAAGATGCCTAGAAATCATGTGTATATCACTCCAAGCTTCCTTGAAAGTGCAGACGGAAATTATAATTATTTGATTCGCAGAAATGTATTTATCAAATACTAGAAGGAAACATTAAATCAAATTACGTGTGGCTTTCCTCTACTATTTATTTAAAAATAAAAATGTAAACGTTGTTGAAGTTGAACCAACCATGAAAAAACTAAATTTGCAAAATATCCATCAAAAATTGCACACAGAATATTGTTTAAATTTTAGGAGACGATATAAAAATTCATGGTCTGAAAGCAAATTTATTGCTCATTCGGAAGTCGCCTCTGGAGCTTCCAGTGAATTTTTAACAGCTGTGATACGTTTTAGGTCAAAGGTTCACTTTTATATGTACAAGATGTTTACCGTTAATGGCTTGCCGTATACGTGATACACAGGAAAATTAAACTACCTTTGTAAATTTTGAATTACTTCCCGATACATTCATAAGTTAAATTGTAGGTTCTAGGTAAAGGTGGGTGTTTTCTGTTTACATTGACTACTAACGAGTAAAATACGAAAGGGATGAACACTGTAGGTCGGACAAGGAATCTAATAACAAATATGTACCCCAGCTAAAACCACGGTAGCAAACACTTCATTACCTTAAAGATAAGACCCTACAATATGAAAATTTGTATACAGGGTGTCCCTAACATATAGGTATTCATTTTGACGGTGTATCCTATAGCTAAAAATAACAAAGAAGGTTCCGATAAACATAGTTCAGAAATGCTTCATTCCGCAGGTACAATGACCAAAACAAGGAGAAACAAAATCACTCTTTTAGCGATAACTCAGTCAGCGTTCGTACAAAGAACTTAAATTTTGCACGCAAACTTAGTCACTGCAACTACAATGTTTTACAAAATTTCATCCAAATTGGTGAGCCACGGGTGTCTCACCTGGGAGGGTCAAGTCATATTGTTTATTATATTTTGGTTGATTTTTGTGAACGTACAGTATGAAATTCTTATTTGCCATATGAAATACACGAAGAAGGTGTTCTTGTTCTAAGTAATTTGGGCTAACTATTTTAAATATAATTAGACGTTATCTGTGGATATTCATACAAACGCGCGCAAGGATAGCGATTGTTTCAGTCAAACACGTATGGATTATTTATGACAAATAAAAAAGTTGTTGAGTTTGAGCTGGCTATAAATTTGTTATTGCAACATAAAATAGCAAGTTATTACTGGAAACACTGACTGAGTTATCGCAATATTAGTTTGATTCTTCTTCTTTTGGTTGCTGTATTTGCGTACCGAAACATTTCCGAATACATGTTTAAACGAAATTTCATATTTTTGGCTGTAGAATACGTCCTCAAAGTTTGCACCTACAATTTAGGGAGCCCCTGTAAATCAGTTTTTGCACGCCACTTAGAATAAATAGTTCCCCATCTTATAAAAGTACGTAATTATGCGTAAATACTAATTTCGCATCCGATTCAGTAAAACTATTCCGACAGAAATTGCATTACTCATTTTGATTTCTAAAGCTATTTCTGGAATTTCTGCAACAATCAGGTTTAATGCCTCATTACTCGCAAACAAACCTTGACATAGTTTAGTGGCTATTAATGATAGGAATACTGTGAATATAATTGAAACCCTATTAACTAATCTTAAAATTTGCCGAAACTAAAATAGTTAAAGGTCTTTTCTCTCTTAATCAAAATATACTTTCTTATACTTTGAAAGATGGCAATTTGATAATATAAGTAATTTTAGAAGAGTCAGAATATAATTTAATATATAAATGTAAATTACTTCTGTTTTGTGTTAATAATTTTGAATAATTTAAACAGTACAATTGCTCATCATGTATGTCAACTTTACAAAAGCCTAGAACTTCGACAAAAATCATATATCTTTGTATGTACAGGCTTTTATGAAATTTGCTGAACTAAATGTATCTGTGGGGTCTGTTAATTGCTTAGGTTGCTTTTAGTAGCTAATGATCCGCGCTACGTAAAAACAGTTACGAATGAGGCAACAAAGAGCATTCCTAACTTAGCATCTGCAGAGTTCGAATTGCAAATTGATTAATTGAATGTATTTGCTCTTATAATGTTATAATTAAGTGTACTTGTATTCCATTAATAGACTTAATAGTTTGAGAAAGCCAACTGTTTCGTTTATTAAATGATTATTAAATTTGATTGACTAAGAGACCATTAATACTGCACCCTGGTCCTAAATTGCATGATTACACTATAATCAATAAATCAATACAAGTTTCTTTTAAATGCTTGTTTAATTTTGATAAGTGATTTTCCCCACCTATCTTATCGCCGAGTGAGTAACACTCTAATTTGTATAGGCAAGGTATTATTGAAAATATATTATGCTAAGTTGTTGATGTATATATAATATGAAGTAAGTTAATCAATATCATTGGATTGGCATTACGGCAATTGAACGAAAATGGCTTGTACTTGAAATAAAATCAGTAGTTTGGACTTCCATCGTCTTTATTTTAAAAACACAGTAATTACACAACGTTTCGACTGTTAGGTATCTACAGTCGTCATCAGGTGAATACTAACAATCTTAGAGACTACTAGAGCTTATATACTAAAGACATGATTAGTGAAGCGATCAAGCGTGCGAAGTTAAACCATGCGAAACAAAAACACTAATGTAATTTGAGTTCACTGAGGCGTCCAATAAGCGGTTTCCACACGTTGCCGATTTCTACACTTGGCTGGCTGAAGACTTTCTTGTTGCTGTTGATGAATGCTGCTTCCTTGAACTTTCTTTTAAACCAGTGTTCTTCTTTGTGTATGATCTTGGCTTCAGACATCATTGTCTACCATATTCAAACGGACGTTGGAAGACCGGTATAGACCCGGAATCAGCAACAAATTTCGCGACTACGAGAAGACAATGATCATGATTACGAAGGAAGAGACTCACATTAAGTTTTTGTGCAGAACCAGAGACAACAACATCATCCCAGATGGTTTCCGACTGAAGTCCCCGATCCCTGGAACACGAGCCAACAAAATACTCGAAAGCGCCAGCTTCGCATTAATCGGTGCCCAGGTCAACCACCATCGATGGAAGAAAGCAGCATTACTTCAAGACGCCACACAAATGTTCGAGGAAATAAAAGAGTTCACTTTGGAAGAAGACCACGCACCGATATTCCGGAAAATAGATGCCACCTGTGAGAAGTTGCGACGACTTCATCAACAGACACACGACAAAAAATGGGCAAAACTAACTCGAAATCAACGAAAGGCGGGCGACACCCAGAAGGAACCCAAGAGAACCATTGTGAATATTTCATCCCACCCACTCTCACCAACGGAAAAGACCTTATTGGAAAAAGGGCTTAACTTTGCCGTAACACCGAAAGACACTCCTGTACTGGACATCATCAGCGCCGTTGAAGCCACGCGATTGGATCCAGTGCAAGCGGAAGAATTCAAGTGGAAGGTTAGGAGCACACTAGAGAAAGAAAGAAAACACCAAAGAAATATCTCCAAACAGTAGGAAAACGCCCTCAAAAGCTTGCGGAGCAACAAGTCCATCAAAATCCTCCCAGCCGACAAGGGGACCGCAACGGTCATTATGGACTCCACTACCTATGACGAGAAAATCGAGGAAATTCTGCAGCAAGGAAACTACCGAATCCTAGAAAAAGATCCCACAACAAGCCTGGAAAGGAAGATCTACCAGACATTGAAACTCTACGAGGAATTCCTACCAGC
>JABXWE010031241.1:0-11986 GCA_014611495.1 Limonius californicus
AACAGAACTCTTCGCTGAGAAATTTCATTATTTAAGGCATTCATTGCCCGTCTTCAGGATTCTTCTCCCGAAGGGGCTCTTTTTTGCTTTGCCTCAGCCATAGCCCAACAGCTACATGAAAATAATAATTCAAGAACAAGCCCCCTCCCCTACAGTTTTAATGTAGTCAACCGGGCCTTATTCGAACCTCTCTGTCGGGCCTTATTAAAACCAGCACACATTTTAGGTTATGATATGTGATCGGCAAATAAGTTAAAAGCAGGGTGATGTAAATAAATAAAATGAAAAAAAAAACATTCCAGGGAATACTGCAATGCTGCTTTCGAACATAAATTTGCAGTAAATTCAGAAAAATCTTATACTTACTTTTGTCGATTTTAACAACACCGGTGAGTAAAATTTACACTATAGTTTTACTGGGAAATTACAACATATCTGGTGCGGTCATATAAAGAAATTATTTGCACTCATGCCGAGTGAAGACTTTATGGTACCATATGTCTGCAAAATTCTTGAACTACACAAATATCATTAGTGGGCCTTATTTTCGAGCGGGCCTTATTTGGCACAGGTACCTTATATTTATATTCAAACTAAATGGAAGTGTTTAAAGTTACCAGAAAAATCATAAATTCCACTACGTTGAAAATAATGAAACTAAATGAATATTTAAGAGACTAAAGTAATAATAAGAGCTACAGCAGTAGAATAGTTTAAGTTATATAGTAGTAGTCCTGTGGCTAATCGTAGCGGTTAGTGCTAAAGCTTCCCAACAGCCAGTTTCAAATTACGTTGCAATTTGCCCCAGTTCATTTTATCTCTCGTTAATCGTCTGACCGTGATTGTAATATTACACATTTAAAAATGTGGGAATCGACGATGGTGGAGAAAACAACGTAATTTTTGAATGTGTGCTACTATACTGCATGCATTAGAAGTGACTATACTATTAAGATATTTATTTATATATTGGTGAAAAGTATTATAACGTTTAGTAGATGTAGTAATAAGGTAGGTTGCAAATAGTTTACATTTTAGAGCTTGCATACTTAAGTAATTACAAAGATTGCAACCCAAATCACCATCAGGATTAACCAGTGTTATGGGACAGCGTAATAGAGGTGACTCTTCGTACCATTCCACAGAAACCGCTAGACTGAAAGAATGACGGGGGGCGGGTGGAAAGTAAGGGGGAAACAATGTAGTGGAAAGGAAAAGAGAGAAGAAGAGGAAAGGGAAAGGGGAGGACTGGAGAGAGGAAGATGAAGGGGAAATGGACGAAGGGCAAGGAAATAGAATGGAATAGGAAAGTATTTAAACGAGGAAAAGGCGAACAAGACAATGGGAATAAGGGACTGAAGGAGAGAGGTGGAGAAAATAAGTGAACAAAAGAGAATGGGAGAAAGAAAGAAAAAATGGGGTAAGAAAGATATCAGCGGAAAGGAAAGAACAGATTTGGAGAGAGGAAAGGGCGACGGTAGAAAAGGCGGGTGGAAGGGAGGAAGGGGATCGCCAATAGGCACAAAGGGTGCAAAAACTTTTCTTCTATCTAAAGAGAGCAGGCGACTTTGGGGTGTTGGTGGTCCTAGAGCACAGCCTTCCGACGACAGGATTGCTCGTTAGCGCGACCTTGATGAATACGAATCTTAAACGCGCTAAGGCGCGCGTTTTCTTCCTTACTCGAACACTGCGCTACGCTTGACGCTTCCAAAGTAACCGTATTAACATATAAAATGCGCAAGTAATTTACAGGAAATGCCCATATAAGCAATATTGACTTAAAGATTCACCACCAGCCAGGAAATCAAGATATGGCCATCTGCTTTATTTTATTAATCATGCTGACCGTAATGGTAATATTGCACGTTTAAAAATGTGGGGATTGTGGAAAGAACAATGTAATTTTTGAATGTATCTATGTGAAGTGACAATGCTATTAAGAAATCCATTTAGTTATTGGTGAAAAGTATTATGACATTTAGTAGATGTATTAATAAGGTAGGCTACAAATGCTTTACATATTGGAGCATACATACTTAATAATTTAACAAAATGCAACCCGAGTCAACCTCAGGATTATAAATAAAACTATATATTCAATCTTAAATAATAATTACAAACTAATTCGGCTTGGGCTAAATACATCTTCTTATGTATCACAAATACTGGTAAAACGTTAAATCGGTTAAAATGGGATTGTGAATATGACTTGTATCTATTTTACATTCCATAAATCCATTTAGTTATTGGTAAAGAGTATTATGACATTTAGTAGATGTAATATGTAATAAGATAGGTTACAAATACTTTGCATGTTGGAGCATACATACTTACATAATTTAAAAAATTGCAACTCGAAAGCATCTCGGGATTAAAAATAAAACTACGTATTCAAAATTTAAAAAAATTGCAAACTAATTCGATTTGTATCAGAAACGTCTTCTTATTTGTTACTAGTACCGGTAAAACGTTAAAACCGTTAAAATGGGGTTGTGAATATGACTTGTACCTATTTTACATTCCTTAAATACATTAGAAACGTAGAACTGCCTTTCAATTTGTACATTTTATTATAAAAATAGAATTGTTTAATGAAGCGTTATATTCATTTTCAAAGCGTTAAAAGTGTACCTATCGGACTGAATTTATACCTTCAAACGTGGTATAATCTATGTACATTTTATTAAAGAAGTTATAGCAGAAGTATAGTAGTCCACTGATTACGATAGTAATTACTAATGTAATACTTTATTTGCCGTTCTTATACATATATAATAACTTCTATCAGCATTGTGTTTTGTACCGGAAAATATTAAGGAGTAAACCGCAATTAATGTAGACCATTAAGTTAATAAATTTAAACAGGAATGTGTTTTTTTTACAATTATTTTATATTGAAATGCCCACAAAAGTTTACATGTTGTACGAAACGTGGAGGTGGAGCAAACAATAAGTGGAGGAGTTTGTTGAAGACTGTTTCAAGGTAAAACTAATTTCTAAAGCAAATGAATGCTAATATTCAATAAAAGCGTGACATGTTATATGATAGAACACCATCTATTGATAACGCTAACACCTGGATATATACAGTACTTCCCGAAAGTAACGGATAAATTCTATAAAATCGTTGAGAAAAATAATTCATAAAAATACTCGGACACGTCGATTTTTATTTTAAAATTATCATTTAGAGATGTAATTTTCAACCCCTACTCCTCAACCCATAAGCGCTAGCAACTTCAATTTTAAAAATTCAAATAGCAAAGTATCCCTTCTGATATCTCATCTGATAGCTTTCTTTACGTTGAAAAAAAAAACTTTTCATAATCGGTTGATAAATAACGGAGGTATTTGCCAAAATGTATTTAAATGAAAGTGCCAATATTCGAGCAGGCGTTGATACGACTTTAGCAATGAGTGATAAAAACAATTGATAATTGTTAATAATAGAATGTCAAACAAAATTTATTGACATTACTTCGTGGGGTGTGTATTAGTTTATGATGAAATTCAATAATATAGTTTTATAGTTTTAATAGTTTTTATTGAAGAACGTTTGGCACGTTCTTTTAGATTTTTGAACTGGCAGTTTTTGGCCCCATGTCAACTAAGTATCCCTTCCAGTTTGTCTGGAAGTAACACCAACTTTCTTATTTCAAAATCTACAACCTGTATATTTTAACGGACAAATTTGACATAGTTATCATGAAAATTTACAGAAATATTTAGAAAACTTATAAAAGTAATGCATAAAAATATAAAAGTTTAGATAGTAACTTAAAAAATATCTTAAAGCGATTGATAAATATATATAAACTTTCATAAATAGTAAATGATGCTCAAGTCAAAGAATCATTCCGTGTTGGACATTTTGAAGGATATCAGGTGAAATTAGTCGGATTTCCTGGCAAATCCAATCTTTACATCTTCCAGGTTATTTCGGTTATTACAGTACGCCCTGGATTGTAAATCACCCAACATGAAAAAAATCTACAGGTGTTATATCAGATGACCTAGATGGAAACTCAATAGCTCCCACTTGTCGGGGAAGGCCGCCTACAAAAATTGTCCAACGACTAATGCATTATGAGAACGTGCTCCATCCTGCGGGAAAAATATTTATCGTCTGGTAGATTAGGATTTCGGTGATTGGAAAATAGAGCAACTAAATCAGGAATGACATGTTGATGATGAAGAAACTCCAGATAGCGTTCTCTGTTTAGCGTTCCTTCAAAAAGATATGGTCCTAGAAATCTGTTACCCATACATTAATTTTCTGAGGGCGCTGAGTATGCATCTCCTACATTCAGTGTGGGTTTTCTGTTGCCCAATATCTGCAATGTTGCCTACTGTGGGTACCATGGAGACAGAACGTTGCCTCATCGAAAGAAACTATTTTCTGATTGAAATTAAAATATGCAATACTTATTCCCATTACCTGCTCGCAGAATTCGACGCTATGATCAAAGTCGCCTGCCTTCTAACAATTCCTAGACAAAGTTGGGTTTACATCGCTGCTCAAAATGTCTTTGAGACTGTACCTGTTCCCAAATTATAATTCCTTGAAATTTCTCTGGCGCATAAGGATTTTCTTCAACTTCTAATAAGATGTTTACCCTAACGTCTTGAGGTATGTGGGCTGCATTATGTTTAGGGAAATCCCTAACAGACGAAACTCTTTGAACTTTTTTGCATTTTGCTCACAGTAGATTGACTAATTGGCGGCCGGCCAGGGTATGTTTCATTAAACAAATTGCAGACTTATTCTTGAGTTCGAATTAGATCTCCAAAACCAATCATCATGAGTATTTCTATTCGTTCTCTTTCTGTTAGACGCATCTTGACTATTGATGGGATATAAGTTATATGATTAATTTTTTAAAAACTGGAATTATTAGTTGTCACCAGTAATTTTAGAAAATTCGTCAACTTCTATAGCAACTATCGGTAAGTAAAATTACATTGTATGTACGGAGGGCAATCTTCAGAAGATAAGATTATCAAATAAATATAAATATTTCTGTACATTTTCCTCATAAATAAGTCAAATTTGGGTTTATTGAAAATGTTTATTGATTATCTATCCAAATCCTTTAAAATACACAAGGCGTCACTTCCGGGGAAACCGGAAATGGTATTGAGTTGATATTTTAGTCAAAAATTGCCAATTACAAATCATCAACATCTTATGCTGCGTTTGATCTTTTATAATCTATACACTGGTTGCAGTGTCAGTTTCAAAATGAAGAACAAAAAAAAACTGCTTCCTACCAATTGAAAAATTCATTTTTTTACTGTGTGACGGGTTTCCCCTTTTTGATTAATTTAAGTCGGTCTTACTTTTATAGTCACAATTCCATTTACTACTCACCACTGTATTATTTTTTTATAGTGTTACTGCCGCTGTAATATAGCATTGCTTCCTTCTCTTTCCTTGCGATCTTTCTAATGCCCTCTTTCCTCCTTATGCTTTGGCGATCATACCACCAAACAAATTGATTTTAATCTTCGTAATGAGGAATCTCCCCTAGCTGCTGTTAAATATGGTCTGCAAGCGACGCATATCTGCTCCGTTGCGAACATACATAATCAGACTTTATGGTTGTTGCTGTTGTTGATTGAGCGAGATCTAGGACGCGTTTTTCCAATTATCGCTGCACTGAAGCCCTTGTACATCCTTCTTATGAATTTTGCCTATCTGTGGTAGTTCTAAACCCAGTAGTTATTTTTAGCGTGTCAATCGCAGTGGCAGGGGATCTACGACTTTACTTCTTATTATTAACCTCAGCCGGATTCGACTCCGCGTCCCTACAGGCAAGTGCGCTTACCACTAAACCACCGAGTTCAGTCAGATATTGCTATATAGCTTTCCTCTTAAATGACAAAATCCGCAGCGTTTATTCCAAATACTGTAATTATATGAACCAAGAAAAAAACATAAATCTTCCATCTTCAGACATAATACGGAAGTACATACAGTTAACTCATAATATAACTTCAGGAAAGGAAGGCTAACTAAAATAAAGAACAGGATCTGTTTAGTTTTGGCAGAGTTTGGAGTAGTTACCAAACATAAAGAAGCGACTTAGAATTAAATTTAAAATCGAATTTTTCCAATCACTGCGTTCTACCGAACTATGTATGGTACAGAAACCACAGCACTCGCCGCTATGTCTGCAGATAAATTGAGTGGCTTAATGAGCAGTAGAAAAAACGATATTGAGCACTCCAGTGAAAGACCGCCATAAGCGGTCAAACAAAATTACCACACATAAATGAAACTATTAAAAATTAAAGTGGTCGGCCTTATCGCAAGAAAAACGAACGACGACCAACTAAGCAATTGCTAGCATGGATACGTACTAGTAGAATGAAAAGACAAGCTGGTGTGACGCCTAGTTAATCTACGGCGACAACAAAAATGGTTTTATGCACACAAAAGCGAAGTATCAATTTCTAAGCAAGGTCCCGGTATCAAGGACAAGGGTTCGACTAGCTGCAGTCGAAGAAGGGTGGTTCGATGTAAGCCTAGGCGCCACCTGTTTAAAAAAAACCCTTTCCTCCTCGAAGATAACTTTGGGTAAACAGGAACCTTCCTGGAGGCGAACTTACCTTGCTTGGTAATATTAAACTTATTTTTCAAGACAGAATAAAACACAATTGTAATTGACAGATTTCCAAATATAAAGATCCAGAAAAATAATTAATCAATACAAGCCAAAAGTATATATGTATGAAGCATAAAAACCATAAAAAAAATCAGGATCACAACCCCAAGTTATATATATGTACATAAATTCACATTCATGAATAAAATGAACAGACCACAGTACGTTACTCTCTCTGAGCAGAGCAGAACCCAAAATTTCTAGGGAAAACAATAATGCGTAGATCAGTTTTAAACTTAGGAAGCGTTAATCCACTTCTAAAAAAAATGTCAAACAAACCACCCAAATTCCCGTCTAGAATCGACGATATCGCGAGGCCTCGTATACCCAAAACTAGATTAATTACCCAAAATAAATGGTATATGCGCACGGATAATTATAAATTTACGCAAAATTCCCCCTTTCGTTTGAACTTTAAATCAGAAATTTAATCTCGTAACCTGCAGACCATTTAACAAGTTCTCAGTGTACAAAAAGTTATTTGAATATGAACAAGAATTTTTCCAAGTAAAATATTGACCTTAATACAAAAATGTTTCCAGTATTTATTATTTTCCAACATAAATATGTCTACGCAATTAAACGAGTTGCAGTTATTCGTCTTTTGATAGTTCTCGAAATTCCGTGGACTTATCAACCCAATACAGGTAAGTTAAAAAGTTGGCTAACAGACCTTGAATGTAGATGTCTTTACACAATGGACTCTCTGCACGCACATCTGCTACGCCGACTGTCCCTGCACTGGAATTATCTGGCTCGCGGAACTTCCCACGTCGTTATAAATTCGATCAGTTTCCGGCTGTTTCCATTCTTCCGGCTGCTGTTTGATGCCTAAATAAATTCAACTGTCTTAGAAAAGAAAAAAGTGGAATAAGGACTTTCCTAAGCTTACCATACGATGTTAAATTGGCAGAAGAAAAACTCTCCTAAGTGCACTATATTAGGATTTCTCCCTGGGAAAATCTTACTATCACACTACCGTGTTTAAGTTTCCCCTAATCACTTGAAAATTCACAAATTGGAATAACCTTCCGAGTCGTAACGACCTTAATTAAAAATTCAAGTCTGCACTTCTTGAGAATAGAATACGTTCTAACTTAATCCAGCTGATTGCGGTCCGAGAATCGAAAATTCGCGATCGATGCGTAGAACTCAATATGAGGACAATTTTTGAATTCGAAGTATGCCGTCCAAAACGCTGTAATGGGAATACACTTTTGATATACACTATGCGTCAGAAATCACACGTTACACTGGATGTCCACTTACACGTTAGAAGGACGATATAAGCAAAATTTCAAGAAAAGTATAGCAGGAAGGCTTACTGAGTTGAATGAATTAGGGAGGCCTATAGGAACTACAAGACTCTAAAAAAAAGGTAATAGACAATTGACTAAAGCAAGGTATCATACAAAATCTACTGAGCTTCAGACGGCAGATGTCTATGTTTTTGATCTTTAACCAGACTTCCGATGAATGGAAACCCAGTGGAGACTTAAAGACGGCAATACCTATCAATTATTTAATGATTTCATTTGGATTTTATAGTGAAGAAAAACCAGCCAAGTCAAAAGGAGTCAACAACTAACAGCCATGCAATCTAAAGGAAAACTTAGTGTACGCTGCTTTAACTTTACTTTAACTTTAACAATCGATTTTAAGTAAATCAGTTTCAGCGGCATATACTTCAAAATCTCCATCAGTTTTACTAAATGAAAACTCGAAAATATTATCGAAAAAGTAGAATCACTAGGTGCTGAGTACAGTTTCGTTTGTTAAGAAGAACTTATTATTGACCTGAAGAACTTAGTTTCATAAACATTTACCAAAAAGTTCGTTTATACGTCGGCACATACAGAATCAAATTTTCTGTAATAAAAATAGAACTTTTCCAAATCAATAGTTTTCTAGGGTAGAAGATATACTATATTCCCAAAATGGCGTTTAACATTTTCTTTTAAATTCTCTCATCCGTACAATAGGTAGTCAAGCTGATTGCAGTAGCTTTTTTTTTTCAAATACTTATGGTAAGGATGTCAAAAATGATTAGATGTTAGTACAAATATTAGTGTTACGGGAAATTGCTAATTTCTCTATGAAGGTGTTTCTCAGGGAACAACAACGCGGATTGTTTAGTGTAACTCTTCTGTCTATCTTTTTATTAATGACTTTTTACAGATACCATATCTCCCAAGTATTTAAATTATATACTTTCATCGATATATCTTCTCTTGGTTTTTTTTTGTACGACCATTTTCGTTTTCATTTGATATTTCCTGTAACTTCTAATTATTTTGTAACTCCTGTCAATGTTGGTACCTCAATGTCTATTGTATTATTACTGTATTGTATTACTACTCTAATTTTTATAAAATTGCTATTTTGAACAGTTTATTATGTCATTCAGCATGACTGTGTACAAGCAACTCGCTCTTCCTCCTTGGCTTGTTACTAATATTTAGTGTTGAATTTCTCTTACAGATTCTTGGGTAGTAGTGAACTTCCTGTTTACGCTGTGTATTCCAACCAAACTACTTACTTTTGAGTATTTACCATCTAGTTTACTTAGAAATCTTGTAATGATTCATTTATGAGATTTTTTTAAAGATTAGATGCATCTTATCGCATTCCAGTTGATTGATTGTGCGTTTTGATTTTTTCTTTTTTGCACGTGCACTGTATGTATAGCTTCTAATTAATTCTTCTTGGAAATTCTTGGTGTTACGATATTCTATTGCCTCCTATTTTGTATATGAATGCAATAGCCTCCTCAGTGCTCTGCAATTATATTATAATATTTTCTCAAAAGGTCTGCATTTTCTAAATATTTCCATTATTTCCAGAAAATCCTTATTATCACAAATAATTGCTGTTAACAACTTGTACATCGCTATCATAATACTTGACAACTCTATTAGAAATATAAACAATTTAAAAACTTTTCATAAAAGCAAATATGTTGTAGATAGAATTCCTAGGATATCTCCACAAAATTTCCAAAATTCCCAAGCTATTCCAGTATAGTCCCCAAACATTGCTTACAATTCCCAAATACTTACAGTACAGCATCCACCATTTCCATGCAATGATGATAATTCCGATACTCTTCATTATTTTGATTCTGCATAAACAATGGCTACCTCTTCTAAACAGGTATAATTGTAGTAACAACTTCTTAGAAGGTAAGCAGTAATATATTAATAAATTATATTATTTACAAATATATTATGTTAATATAGTTAAGCTTAAAATGTTAACAATGATCCTTTGTTGCAATCTGGCTAAGATTCCTACAATTGCGGTAACCAAACTGATTAATTATTATAACCATATTAATTCGGCGCTAGCAACCTTTTACTCGTATATATTTAATCAAGCTGAAATTAACAATAACAACAATAATAACAAGCATTACCGCGTAACAAGGCATTATCAATTGTCAGTAGGTGATTAACAAAAGCGATGTTGCTCTTAGAGGAAACTTAGCAGTAATTTTCTTTCCAATATTGCATAATTACACGGGACGAATTGGTGCGTTGATAATAGGTAATTGGTTACAATAAAACCTTCAATTGAAAACGCCGACGCGAGACCATCATATTAAGTAGTAATTAAGCCCAGAATGAAGGGTCAATAATAGATGAAATTAATACTGAAATTTGCTATCGCATTAATAATAGAGGAAATTAAAATTGAAATGTGCCATCACATCACTTGTAAATAGGCATGAATGAGCAATTACCGTCTCGGTCATGTATCATGACTTCAATGGTCAGCAAATTATTGTTTAAGATTTTTATTAATTTTTTTTAATCCTCATTGAATTTTCTATGGGTAATAAAATATTGAACTAGACAACATTGTATTAGTAATACTTGAAGGCTTTGAAATACTTTAATGGTTAGTTTTGTGAAGACAGCGTCATAGACATAGTTAATCAGTCAAAGCGTTTGCATTTTTTGAATGTTTAAATAAAATTTAATAGACAGGAGAAGTATCAGGAAAACCGAGTGTAATAAACGAAGATTCGAAAATATATGGCGCATAATAATGTTAACAAGTTTTACTTTTTAAGTTAAATTTATTTTAGAGGGTGTTTCTTGTAGTATTTTCTACGATGATATCTGTGGAGGGCGGGATTTTTGACTATTTAAACATTTCTATTTTCCGATAATATACGGGGTTGCTCATTAGTGCACCGAAGTCCAATACTGGCATTATTAAAACCTTTTTTTAAATAATGTAGTTCCAAAATGCGCACATTTTCAAAATATTTTCAATATACAGGGTGGCTCGCTACACCGGAACATTTTCAAGGTGTTATTTTTTAAATAGAACACGCTTTATATTTTTTCCTTTGTTGAATTCAGCGTAAATGTATCTTTCCAATGATTTCCTGTTTTTGGATTGGAAATGTGAAAATTTTGGTTTGCTCAAGGCTTAACAAATTAATTCGGTGCGTAAGTATTACGATTAATTAAGAATACATATTTCGCAGTTATGTAACCAAGTGATGTACTAAAACGAGGTGGTCACCAAATATTACTTTTATTATACATGGTATTTTTTACACCAGCGCAAATTTAACATATTTCTTAGAGCACTTATTCAATTTTTCAACATTTTTTATATTATTATATTTTTCAACTGCCACGTCAATTCTCCACAATTATGAATATTGTCCTACACCTAAAATTTATATTTTGCAAATCTACTTGTACTTTTTCATGACAAACCACTGAATTATTAAACTTTTGGTTTTTAGCTAATCCAGCAGCCATGATTTTGATATCTTATTAATAACATAAATAGGATAACGATTTTATTTCAATTGAAGTATTTATTTATAGTAAAGGTTCAATGTGACATCCGTTCTTTTCAATCTTTTCAAAAACGACATATTTACTACTCGCAATGACTCAACAGAAATTGTATCAAAAGCATCTACTATGAGGCAACTCAAATATTCTGCAGTAGTTGCAGAAATCTAGTATACAATAGGTTATATATGTCCCCATAAGAAAAAATCCATTATCGTCAAGCCTTATGATCTAGGTGGCCCCGACCTGTACACCTGTTCCCAAATTGTTGATTCAAGAACTGTCGAATCACTAGTACCATAGGCAAATAAATTAATAAAATATAATATAATATAATAATAAATATAAAATAAAAATAAATTATTTGCCTATATGCTAGTACGAAACGTGCGTGAGCGGCGCGGCGTCGTGCTGGACCACAGTTTCCATTCGATATGAAAGGACATTTTGCAGGAGTTGAGGCAAATTATTTTTCAAGAAATACAAATATTGTGCATT
>JABXWE010031243.1:0-13458 GCA_014611495.1 Limonius californicus
AGTGTAATTTTTTTATTAACTTTTGTTTCTGCGCTGTGACGTCAACATTAACTTTTTTAATGGTCACTTCATTTTTCTCCCTTATTTTGATAGAACTCCTCACATAGCAATTTTCTCGAGAAAAATACACATAAAGTTCAAAAAATTCGGAATTTATTTTTAATGAAAATTAGAACATTATGAAAATAATTACCAAACCGAAATGATCAAATTCTCCACCGTTAACCAGTTGACATAGACCAGCACGTGTGTAAACACTTTGTATCGATGGCCTTATAATTTCACAGCCGATACTTCCATTTTTAAACGAATCCCATATGTTTTAAATCGTCTAAATTGTTTGGTCCTCTAATGTCAACACGTGGTTTTACATAATCTCGTAGAAAGAAACCTAGCGGCGTTAAGCCAGGTGATCGCGCAGCCCACTTAAACGGTTCTCGCCATTCTTTCTATGGGGTTATGTGCAATCGCGCGCTTACATTAGTAGGCCAATGAAAATAAGAACATTATGAAAACAATTACCAGACCGAAATGATCAAATTGACCACCGTTAACCAGTTGACATGGACTAGCACGTATGTAAACGCTTTGTATCGCTGGTCTTAAAATTTCAGAGCCGATACTTCCATTTTAAAACGGATCCCATGTTTTAAATCGTCTAAATTGTTTGGTCTTCTAATGTCAACACGCGGTTTCACATCATCCCGTAGAAAAAAAAACCAGCGGCGTTAAGCCAGGTGATCGCGCAGGCCACTTAAACGGTTCTCGCCGTTCTTTCTATGGGGTTATGTGCAAACGCGCGCTTACATTAGTAGGCCAGACACTTCATCGGATTCGGTTAGAAACGGAAAGTATCCGCCCAGAAATTATTGAGTGTGAGATTTAAAGAGTGTACACATATGCTGATCAATGACGACTGATTAATGGTAGACAATTAGAACATTTCCATTAGGTATCTTTTTCATAATGTTCTTATTTTCATTAAAAATTAATTCTGAATTTATATAACCTTATGTGAATTTTTCTGAAAAAACTGTTGTAGGGGTACTAATTTTTTTATATCGGTGTTTGATATAATTGATGGGGCGGTCTATAAATGAGGGGGAAAATGGGGGCACTATTAAAACAAATTAATGATGACGTCATACCGCAGAAACTAAAGGCTGTAGAAAAAAAAACATTTACGTAAGGAACTGTCTTTAAAAAATATAATTGACATGTTGACGTGGTTTTCAGTGGCGTAGCGACAATGGTGCCACCAAGCCAGGGACCGAACTGGGGAAAGGTCCAGTGCTGCAAATTCCTTTTAGATTTTAAAATTTATTAAAACTATTTAAGAACAAAGTCGCAACAACGCTTATCTGGTTTGGCAACATAATTTTAGGTAAGTAAGTTATTAATAAAAATGAATTTTTATTCTTAGATTCATCCTTGCAGGTACTATTGTTTTAGCTTTAAAGAGAAGAAAATGTTTGCAGGGCCCATTTTACATCCTGGACCAGGGACCACACAAGTCTAGGTATGCCACTGGTGCTTTTCCCAAAAAACGTCAGATCACATAATTCATAATTTTGTGATCTAACGAAGGACTTTTGTGATCGCATTTTTGAGTTTGGTTTAATTTTGAATGAAAAAGAAATACAAAAATTTTGTTCAAAAATTGTGTACGGGTACGCAGCTGGCGACAGGAAAACCAGTTTTGATTATAAAACAAGGAACCAATTCGTACGAAGCGAAAGTATAAATTGAGTACCAAATGGAAACTTCCACCTTCTGTGATTAATCGAGCGCCTTCCCTAAATAATAATATGAAGTTGTAAAATAGTGAAAATTGGTAAATTAACAATCTTCTTCTCCGCACAAAAATATTGTGAAGCTGTCACACTTCTAACAAGATTTCCTGTAATTGGAATGTCAACTGATTATAATTGCCGCGGGAGAAATTAGGTTAAATTGGTAACTTTATACGGGATTCCCCGGAAATGCGAGAGATAAGAATGCATGAACAGTTCCTATTCCGCCAATAAGAAATTCACATGGCTCCTGCAATATCCGATTTCCCACCATCAAATTCTAAATTTAATCAATTATTTATTTTATCCATTTTCCATGAAAGCATTTCATAACTGATGCAACACGTTCTACACCGGCATATCGAATAGACTCTGAGAATAAACTGGCAAACCGTAAAAACAAATTGGCATAAATTCTGGAAACTTCCGCAGTCCCTTAAAGTGTTGCAAATTAGTAGCAGAATATGTCGTTTTTATCATAATATAATCACCTAATCTAATAAACAGCAAAAACAAGCTCTTATTAAATGGCAAATGGATTAAATTTGAAGTTGGTGCGGCCATATAAGGTAACTCAAACTCGTTTCTGCGCAGTACGCCACCAATGAGTCGTACATGCGCACTTGGAATCCAATTCGAGTAGTGGAACGAAAATGGTATTAGTTGAACCCGCATAGCAGCTAGCAAGTTCCAGTCTTAGTGTATCTGGGTGTTGTGTTCATGGTTTGTTGAATGCGCGTTTAGCAGTCAACATTTGCTCTCAAGACATTTCAGTTTGTGATTTAAGTTCTTTCAAAATGTGTGATAATAATTCAACACAGAGCATAGCGGACTATCTGGCGCAGTTATTAAAAGACAGAAAACAACTCGCCGCCTTTCCGAATGTGTTTATTCATGTCGAGCGTCTTTTGGATGAAGGTAAGGACAAGTTTCAGATATACATTGGCGCAAATGAAATTTTCGCGTGGTAGCAACCGGCAAGCCATTTCTTGTTCTTCTAAACGTATCGTTTGGTCAGTTGCGGTTGATAACAGCAACATGTGATAACCGTGACGTATCATCCAGACTTATGACCTATTCGTGCTAATTATTAGGAAGACTTACTCAAACTTTAAAAACAACTTATTAACAATCATAGAGAACATATCTAGCGATAACAGCGATTAGTTTTGGACAGACACCGGATTTCGTTGCGGTTTCGCCGGCATGTGGCAACTCTGTCCTTTCTGATACGTCATGCGAAGGCTCACCTTTGTTTATGTCCTAAGAAATAATTTATAAGCTAACGATTCTGTCGTTATGAGCACTATTGGCGAATTCCATTGTGATTGTGACTTAACTTCTTCTCGGTACAATGCGGCTTTTAGAAATAGCACAGGCGTGGTCTTTTGCGCTTGTTGCCTTGGAATGTAGGTAACACATGCAGGGGGTACTTCAGATTAAAGGCCTTGCAGGTGAAGTGTTTTCAAATTCTCCACTTGAAATGAAACCTATAGAAAAATTGCATCTACACGAGTTCATTCCCATTTGAACTGACACTACGTTTCGAACAGGTATAGACTTCTAAATTACTTTTAAACAATGGTTGCCTTAATAACGTGCAAATTGAAGTTGCAGAGGTCAAAGAAAGCAACGGATATAAAAGAGTGATTCATCTAAAAATGGCGTTTTAATCAAAGACTTTTTTTGTTTTTCTTTTATATAGGACATTTACATTTAATTTAATTACATGTGGATTTCATGTTAGTGTATTCATTATTCAGTGTTATAGGTGTTATATAAACACACCAGAGCAAGCACATTTGAGACTTACAAATAAATGTTAATGAAATCACCAAAGTTAGCCAGTACACTAATTGAAAAGCACATTTTCTAAACGTTTTACGAACTTTAGAGTGCGAAAATCTAAGAAAACCGCTTACTATTTATCAAAAAATCCTGACGAGCTTATTTAGTCCAAATTATTTTTTATACGTAATTAAATCAACAAGTCAGATGACACGGCAACAAGTACGGTTCTACATTTTTCGGAAAGTTTTTTGTAAATAAGAAGGAAACTGTATGAATGACAAACTAAACTTATTGTTCGTTTTCTTTAAGTTATTGAAAATCTATATTGACACAACGACATCGTGATGATTTAATGCAATTTTTAAATTGTTTATTTGTGTTCGTTGTAATTTATACTACTGAATAAATACATAATATGTTTCCTAATTTAAACAGGTTTTTTGTTTTTAGTGGTTTAAACACAATTAGGCGAAAATATCACTTCGTTTGTCAAAATCAATAAGTGTTATCGTATTGAAAAATATACTAAGCAACTTTAAACTAATAAAACTGTTGAAATTATAATTAATATTGTTTCTACTTTTTTAATTGATTTAATATGAGTGCCGTTTTTTTTAAATCCAATACTAAGTTGATTGATTTGCATTTTAGTAGTAATACCATTAATTATAGCATAATTACAATGAAGCGTTCCAACAATAATCTTTTTAAACAACCAATTCATTGGTTTTTTTTACTTTTCCACATATTATGTTGACTATGTTCGAGCTCTAATGCTATTCTATTATACCATTGCAAGTACTGTTTCCAATAATTAGTATTTAAACTATTCTCTTTTATTGTTAAAGTTATTGTAAATATTCGTTTCTTTAAATGAAATAATGGATTCTCGCTTTTTAACAATTTATGAAATACGCTCACAAATGTCCTTCTGAAGTTTCACTAAAGCCATAAATACTTATATACGAAAATCACAATTATACGCAAATGTTATAATAATCTTCAACAAAAATATTGTAAAATAGTTTATTTGATAAAATTTCAGATCTAGTATTGTAATCAGATTTGAACTACCTTTTGGAGAAAAACTAGATATTAGACATCAAATATTAAATCTACACAAATTTTAGCAATATAACTATAAGGCAGTGTACGTACAACGATTCACAAAGTAACAGTAAAATTATCATTTACTGGTTTGTATTAATTAATTATGGAACAAATTAAATACACTACAATAGATTGCAATTGCAAGTTTAAACTGTTAGTTGATCCCATTCTTATGTTTCGAAATTATCAACGTAGAAAAATAAACTTTTATTACTGTACTTGCTGCTATAATTTACAAAAGTTAATGTAACAGTCTTAGAATGGTAACGGTTTGATTATCTCTAACGAAGCGTTTTTAATTTTCTTAATTACCGTATGCCTTCAAAAATACGAAACTGACATTACAGACTTAATACTAAGTCGTATTTTTACTGTTTAAACAGCGTTATTGTGTTGTATCGCAAAAATTACTTTTATCACTAAGCGGAAGAAATCACTACTGGCATATTTAAATGCTTTGTAAGATGTTTATCAATCACGATTTTCTATCAACGTTTAGATAAATGATATTTAAAAAGAATTTCCTGTGATGTAATAAATTAAATTTGTAGTAACTTGATATTTTATTAACACCTTGATTGTGATATTTTTGTCTAGTTGGTTTGGTGCGTTGTGTCGAAGTTTCGACAATGTGTGAAATCGGAAGCCTTGCATACACAGAATTCAAGCTTCAAGAAAATTTCTTAATTTTGTTGTAATATAAAACTTTTGTGCTCGTTCAACAATGCTCATATATTTTCCGTAAACCTCTGGATTAAAACATTAATGTCTTGTACATATTAAATTTTGGTGTCTACAACAATGAACAGGTTATTTATTGTTTTTCTGGTCTTTGTCGTGTGTTCCGTAGATAACAATAGATAAGCTATAAAGTTTCTTGCTATTTAAATGTGGTTAGGTATTTTGACTTTCAAATTAAGTTTCGAAGACGTGAATAACATTATCGTGTTTTTAAGATTAAGTGCTTTATTTTTATAGTTCAATAACGAAATATCTATACATAAGTGTATACTAACCAGATGAAAAATGATTTTAAGTAATGAATCTAAATATACTATTTCCAAATAAGGCAGATGTAGTATGTCATAGAATGTCTGAATCACTCCAGAAAATATTGTGGTAGAAAGCCAAACTGTGACCATGTTGTTTGTTACCAAGATATCTAATCTTTACCAGTGCGCTAGAAAATATACCGTTAATGAGGGATTTGTTATAATATTTTATTTACCCACTTAATTGATGAACCCCATAAAAATACTTTGGTAAATACATTAAAGAAATCTTCCATACTGAATGAACTGGTAGACTATTGTTATATACATATAAGTAAAAACACCCAATAAATGGTAACTTTTCAGTATATTGTTCTTGTTCTTAACATGACTGTTCTTCATTTCAAAAGTGGAGGTAAATAATAATGCATTTTTGACTTAATTATCTGTACATTTGCTACGTTTAACGCTTCTGTTTGTTGTAATTTTTTTTTTAATAAATCCAATTATTTATACAATCTGTACCTAATGGGACAATAAGTATTACATATGTTTACAAGAGAGTTAGCGGCAGCAAGCTGCCTGATGAATTGTCCTTGTGGAGTTGGGCTCCAGCGAGCTCTCTCCTAATATTTATTCTAAATAACATGGAATTGTATCCCTTTGTTCAGTAAATTCGTTTTCCAAAACAGTCTACTTAATCCATTTTCCAATATCATATTTTCCATTAAGTAAAACTGGGCGATGACGAAAAAACGGGTTTGCTCGAGTATTGTTAATCAAATTTGTAATATAAATTAGTAGTGTGAAGTTTTTTGAAAATGATTTAGGAAATGATAGTTAGCATTTGTTTTAAATAAAGTAATAAACTGCATCCATTTCGCAATCCATAGCCACATATAATCAGTAACGTTTGAAAAAGAAATATTTAATCGGTCATGCCATTCCCAAAATAAAACTGAGTAATTGACAACTTACCATTACCCCAGTTAAAATTTGTAAAGTTACAGTGAGACACATACGTGCAACATATGTGTATACTAAATTATAGTTCTATTAGAAAATATTCATGCGATTTCATTGAATGCCATAACCACAACACAGACAGATCGTGCGAAATAAATAGGCGTGAACATTCACAGTTTAATTTTTAAAATCCACGATTCGCTAGCCCTAAGCTAAATGCCAACTTTCTGGATTTCTATAAAATTTATGATAGAGAAGTGCGCCGCAATATGCAAATTACTGTCCTAGAGAGTCAGCATTTCTCTTCCCTCAGTGGTCTCGCCTTACTATGTCACACACTGCTTGCATAGAGATTTTCTTGCTTATTAAAATAGTGTATGCAGGGATTAATTTACATACACGATCTAATTACTTTCCATAATAAAAACTACCGTGGGCGTGCATGAATTTGGATTTTCATGTTCTTACAAGAATTATTGACAGTTAACTGCAATTTTTTGCACTAGAAATTCCTCTTGCATTACACATTACATTATTTATGTAAGTGCTGAGATCTGGTAAGAATTCAATAAACACCTTCGGCATTAACGATTTTGCTCTTATGTGATTCGATTTGCAATTCCTAAGGTATTGTTCTTATTACGCAATCGTGCATGTGTTATTTATGCAGTAATTACCATACAATATAACTACAACGAAAATCAAACTTAAAAACAATTGGGCTTGTTTTTTAAATTATCCATTTAACGAACTGCATCGCTTATGAATATTTAATCTCCTATCTGTTTTTATTAATGCTGATTTGACAGCTACTGGAGTATTAACAGATTGGACTGTGCTGGACGTCTTAGTCATTTCCAGGTAACGAAAGTATTCCTAATTATACACTCAACTACGTTAAGTAATTTATTTCTTAATGAGAGTTAAAACGGTTTAGGCGTTCTTTTAGCGAATTTATGCTGCAATTTTTTGTGTAATTTATGCGTTCTCTTCTAGTCACCATTAACCTTGTTCTTGAAAAGTGCTTCTGTGTCGATAGCATTGGATATTATTAAATTGTTATGTTGACGAGCGTAGATTTATTTTTTGCTGTATTACCTGCGTGATTAGACACTCGCCAGTCCTACAACTACATTCTAAATTAATTATTTGACATTCTATTAGCTAGAAAATCGGCAACATAGGAACTTTAATAGTAATAGAAACGTTTTTTCTTTCACTTCTAAAATGGATAGAGTTGATATCCGTCTTGATATTTCAAATGAAATAGGGTAATTAATAAATCACCATTAGGTCGACATTAAAAGAATTGAGATGATAATAATAATAGCTGTTATTAATTTTAGGGTGTGGCCTTTTGTATTTATTCACTAGAAGTCCTAATAAAGGGGAAACCACAGAGATAAAGAGAAAACTCATAAGCATATTAATACAAAAGATACTTAAATATCTAAAAGATTATGTTTTCGTTCAATAGCAGCAATTGTAGAATTTGAAAATGTTATTTGATCTAAATTACAGTTTGATTTAAGATGACTGCGTACTATTATTTACATATATGAAAATTTTCCATTTCGTAGCTACAAGCACAATAATTGTAATATTACATTAACACTTACATTTTTTTAAGTGCACCTAGTGTAATTGGCCTGAACTTACTTGCTGCAAGGGGTTATTTTTTGCGACTAATTGCAAGACATACATATGTGCAGTGCGAAGAAGGTAATTAGTATAATTAAATAACTGGTTGATACGGTAACGTTGATATCGTGTATTATGCTTGTGGTTATGCTAAAATAATGTGAATTTATATAAATTATGTTGACTATGCAAATATGCTTTCTTGTGAAAAACAGGTTATGGCATTCGTTTTCATTTGCAGTCATAAACACTTGTCAGCAGCTGCAAGTACCAGTCCAAGATCTGCATTAACCATATATTCAATTTACTTCCGGTCATGCTCCGTTTCTAGTCAGTGACGAAAATGTCCCTGCGTATTATTGGTTACACAGTATGCACAACTACTTTTAATATCATTAATTATTATTAAGAATTGCATGCGGGTATGGTCGTAATAAAGACTAACTACTGTTGCAAAAGATGTTGTTTACTAATTCATTTCTAACGATTTATATTAATAGAGTAGGGTGGGTTATGGTGTGGTGCTGGTAGTGGAAAGACTACCCCAAATTCGATTACATATCTATATAGATATGTTCTGTGTTTTATATAGACTTTTTATCCTTAGCACTATTTATAACATCCACTAAATTAGCCAACCACATTTTAACTGACAATTTTATTTACCCTTAGTATTATTTCTAACCCCTCGAAAGGTCGTAGCTATTCTCATCTCTTTATAACATATGTGGTCTTTGACAGCCATAATTTCGTTTGATTATCCTGAAAGATAGTACCTACTACATTGAATTTTAATCAAAGTCCATTATACAACCGATGAATAATTATTATTTGTCTTGTATCCAATCTCAGGTGGCGGAAGCTATTGTAGAACGCTCTTTGAATACAGAATGTGGTTAGTGGACTTGTGGAGGAACTGGAGGAATCCGACCGTGTCCCATCGTATCGTGATAAGTTGTTTTTCTACCTGAATCTCCCACCCTTGAACATTAACCTCACTATTGTGTAGTTGTTAGATTCCTTCATAGTGGGTCATGCACCTGTAGCACAAGCTTCAGTCTTTACCGAGGGGTTCCCCATTCAAAAAGGGCACTATTGTATGTTTATACCTGCGAACCTCAACAGGTCTTTCCCTTTTCAAAGCACAAGCACCTTGCTTTATTTGAATATGGCTTTTATCAGTGTACGAAGGTGTGTGCTACGGCTTTATCGGAGCAACCGGATTGTACACCTTTAAATGAGATTGTAAACGCATTGATATTGCTATGCCTACACTTAAAATCTGTCCGATAACAGTAGAAGAATTGGATTTGAGTTTATATTAGCTATTTATTGAGACAAATTATGTATAGAGCCGAGAAGATTGCATAATAGAATGTCGAGCTTTGTTGTGGTATAATTGTTAGAATTAAAAAATATTGTAGTCAAGTAGAATTAACGGTTCACAAAGTGAAAAAACCAGGTTGGAGTTTCGGAAATTGTTTTTTTACCATTCCGACGTCGCTTACGATTAGAAAATATAGGTTCCATTGTTATAAGTAAAATAAAACGCAAAGTCCCCCATCATTTGGAGATAGTAATTATTAGAATACCATGATACCTTTAAATATACGTATCCCTCAAGATTTCACACTGTCGTTAAAAAAACTTCTTTCTCTTCGGAGCTTTATATTACCCATTTTTGGGCATATGCCTTTCCTAAACTCTTACCATAATTTACGATGTTGGGCGCTTCTTATCCTTATGTGTAAATCCGTAATTTAAAGAAATATATGTCATTATTGAATATATTAAATAGCGAATTAGTGGCAAGATTAGATGTGGAAACACCAAACGTATTTGACAATGCGTTTGTTGATACCTACCTAAAAACCGTATGGTTTCGTTCGTTCGTAAAACACCCAAGAGGACATATTACCTTTCTACGATTTTTCCTTTAATGTTACACAAATAGGCTATTGAAATAATCTCATGTTCCTTCAATGGTAAACCAATTTAAACTTTGGGAACGTTAATCTTTCATCGTCTTCTTTACATCATAGACTAAATTCTTTCCTTCCTTTGACGAGAGAACCCGGATGGAAAACGTACATTTTTAGCATCTTAATTTTCATATGGATTCATAGGTTTGAAATCAAGTTCCATTACAACAGCCATCGAATCTTGCAACGTAAATTTATAAAAGTAAACTTATTAACATACCATACAAATTTATGGAAAACTTTCTAATGATATGGCGTGTGTCGCTGGTATTGGGAAGAGACAGCTTCGAACCAATTTTCACTACTACGTTTTAGACTCAGATTTGTTTAAGTTTTACTACCTCCGGGCGACAAGCGCTTAAATAAAGAAATAAGCAGTTTATTTAACTTGATGGATTTGCTTTACGTGAAGGCTAATTTGTTGTATTTAAAACATCCAGTAATACCAACAGGCATACTGGAAATGTGCAAAATCACGAGTTAAATTCTATGGGTTTGCTAATGTTTCCCAGAGATAGCCCATTTGCTCGTGAATACAATAACGCAATTGCATCAAGTCGCTTGCTGAAGTAGTGACGAGACTTGTAACTAATTGTACGGATATTTAACTGTATGTATCGGTCACGGGCTTGCAGACACAATATTGCTTATTCACTGAACCATTACGGTGGCCTTGCCTTAGATTTCTCCCGCTCTCTGGCATGAAATTTGTCTTTACCTTTGCGTGTGACTTTATTTTCGTGTAAATCTATGTAATGGTCGGGGTTAGGTCTGACAATTATATACCGATTAGGTGATAGGGAGAATTTAATGTTCAGATTGTAAAATATCCCGTTGAGATGCTCGGGATCGGTCAGTTGGTCGTGGATAGCGGTCGTCTACATTCTTGCCCCACGCCCATCGCGCAGGTCTGGCTCAGCAACTTGTTTGGTTCTTATTGCATACCTCTCGTAAATACTCAATTCCTCGTAGTACGAGATGCTGAATTTCTCCACTCTTATACAAGTCTTGAAACACACAACTTATTTTACCATTCAAAAGTATTTTTCACAGGAATTTGGACAACGAAGTAAATAAACAACAAACAGTTCTACTTTTGGAAATGTATTATTTGCAAATGAGATACATATGTTTTAAAATGAGGACACGGAATTAAGAACGACGTTCTTCGGAAATCTACGAATGAAATACAATTCCGGATGGGAAGATAACTACGTTTGGTAGAATAATTTACAAACATTTAGAATGCTACGATTATTAGTAGCTGGCTATTATTATATAAAGATTTGCATTTTCTTCAACTACCCAAATATGACAAACATTTCAACATTTAATATTAATGTCGGTCTTCTGAAACTATAATACCTTTTCTTACATTCTCGGTAAACATTTTAGAAAGATAGAAAAAATAAATTTGGGGATTTCTGATTAAAGTATTGTAGAGCAGTTTTAAAAAATCTTACCTACTTGTACATTTTGAATTTGTGAGCAGTAGTGCTCTCAAACGATTCCAAAAACAGAATCGATTCTTTAGCCGTAAGAATATGTAGGCATTGCTTTCTGATTCTAGAATTAATACAGTTTTACGATGTCGGAATCTGATTCTCGAATTGGGAATCGCATTACTTTAATAATACATAAAAAGATAGTTTGATATTCTTTTTCACCATTTAACAAATTACTTCAAATGCTTTCCAAAAAATATATTTTTTTAATTTGAATATATGGAAGCTGGCCATTTTTCCAGTTACTTTAATAAAAAAAAATGAAAATAATCATCCCATGTAACGGAAGGACAGTTTTTCGTATAGAAAGTATTAAAAACTGTTTCCAATATTATAAATTTTGAAAATTGTATGCTATATCTTGGAAATGGTAGCCTTTAATGCGTTTTTCAATCAAAAACTATTTAAATAACATGTCTGTGATATTTAACAAAATATTGCCATTTTATGATAAGTCAGGAACATTTTTCAAGTAGGTACAAGGCATTAGGTATAGTTAGTTGGTCAAACTTTTTTGGTAAACATCAAGAGGTTATTACTGTTTTATGACAATTCAAAAATTCTTTTTGAAGATTTATGTTAATTTAAGCAAGTAAAGGATATACCTTTCGGCCATTTAGCGTAATAAAAGTAAAATAATTTATGGTTTGTTTGTGGATCAGTTATCATCACTCATTATTATTAATACTAAGAAAGTTATATGTAGAATATAAATTCATTTGAACTTGGCAATTTGGCAAATTGCTCTTACCGATCCATCCTAGTCTTCGTACCTGACTTAAAATTGTATGTACTTGTTCGACTGATTGATATCTCCTTTGTCAAACTTCTTGCCGCGCAAGTTTAAGTTTAGTAATTGGTTCGACCGACTAATTGAAACAATTCGTTAACCGAATATAGAAGAGTTTAGTTTTCTAGTATTGCTTTTTTAGTCGGGTCATTACAAATTAATTACAAATCTAAAACTTACTGTTATTTTTGTTTGTTGGTTTGCCTTAATATGTGAGCTACCTACACGAAACTATTAATTCCATTGTAAACAACAATGTTATCATTCTAAAAACGACGATGTCTTAAAAAATTGATACCAAGCTTTTTTAATTATTATTTCACCTTCTACTCAAGTAGAACACAACAACTGCAAATTAATGCTCCATTTCTTCAACACGTTAAAGAACTGGTTAACGAATCTTGATTCTTCTTCTTTCTTCATTGTAGGATTTCTCCTGTTCTTTCCCACTATTGCCGTGACTCCCTCTATCTTCGACTTCTAAAAATCAAAATGCGGTTGTTGTGGATGCCATGCTTTGTAGAATTGGGAATCGGGTTTTTAAATTTCCTGTTCTTGTCCGCACTAGTAAGCAGTTATTTGTTAAGTTGTCCCATTAATTAAACAAGATGGCCATTACTATTTGTAATATCTAACCACTCTCTATTAGGTTCATCTTGTGGTAAATATTTATGAATCAAAGCGAATCCAGATCTAGTATTAAAGAATGGACGTTGCAGTTCGATCACGCCCCAAATTTAACGTAACTAATTGAGCAAAAAATTTTAAATTGTAATGTAGGATATTTTTAGAATATGACAGTTGCTCTTTTAATAAATTTAATGTTGAATAATGTTCTCGTTACGTTACGATAGTTCAGCAGACTAATTTGGTGTTGCAGATATTAAA
>JABXWE010031245.1:0-12802 GCA_014611495.1 Limonius californicus
TGTTATATTGATAAAAATATTAACAGTGACCTGAAGCCACTGTTCGTTTTGTATTAATTATATACAGACGCTCATTTTATGCTATTATTTCTGTAAACTTGCGCAACTGGGCTACGCAGTTACTGAAACCATTTAAATGTAGCGTTGGCATCAGCGGCGTAGAGTTCCTAACGAACGTTCGTGATTTAATCTTTTAATGTTTGTATTAAAGGGTCCTTTGTTGTCTCCATTCTGTACTGTGTCTTAGTAATTCCATTATATGTGTGTTAAATTCCGCCTGTCTTTTATTACTGTGTTCTGAATATTTATGTAAGGATTTTGCAAGCTTTAAATTTACAAGTGAAGGCACAATTAAAGGTAGGTTCCCTTCCCGTAAGCTGTTGGTCCTTGGCCTTTCACAAGAACCTTGTAACCAGCTGGATTTGAAAGGTGGCGCCCACTTATTTCGACGCATCCTGTACACAACTTGAAGCATTTTCTCTATAAGCAATTTCAGCGAACCTTCCCCTACTCCTCTGAGCAAGCCGCTGGCCTTTACCATCTTTTTTTTGTTTGCGGGTCCAAGAAAAGCGCGTTTGGCCGTACCGAAAATTTCTTAGCACGCCAACGTGCGATTTTCTCTGCCCCATAATTCTCGTAGCGAGAATCGGCCAGTAACAAATTTGGCGCCGCAACGTAAAACTTTTTTGGCCAGTAACAATTTGGCACCCTTAACGTGGGGCTGTTTTCTTGCCATTTTTTCCCGAGTATTGGAAGAATTTCCGTGAAACGCTTTTATTTGCGAAAGTTGTGTACGATTTCCGACTGTTTTCGCGAATTGTTCCTTAACTTTGTGTCATATTTCCTACCTTTATATCTTCCTATCTGTGCTTTACGTAAACTTAAACCCAAATAATTCGTCGTAAAATAAAATACAAGTTACAACCAAATCTCTCTTTACTTAATAAAACAACAAAACCCAATCACACTTCTAATATTTCTATGCAAGTACAATGATTTAAAATAAATGGACTCTGGCATAACACCAAACAAAATCTTCTTAACGGAGTAAATTTTATATTGGAAATAAATTCCTGGAGATTTGTTTCCCTTCAACTATGGGAAAAGATCCTGTGTGAAGTGACTCTCAAAGCGGATAATGAATTTCCAATCGCAAAGCGAATTACAGAAATAGCTCACTATTCACAATATACTTCCGGCAATACTCACAATACTCAACCCACTGACCTAATTACGGAAAACTGTCTTTTAGAATCTCCTTCTCCCCAATTTTTGAAACTCAAAACCGCACTGCGTCGTCTTGACCTGAACGAACGTCGAAATATTAAAAATTCCTATAAGCTTGAGAATAACTAAATATGTATAAAGGGTTTCCTTTTTTTAGGCGCGGAAATCGTTACAATTTGTTCAAATAAATCCACAATCCAAAAGAAAGAAAGGAAATTTAGGAATATCCAAAAATATTCTAGAATACTTATAGATTAGTCAGAGGTATTTACGTTATCTGCGAGCAGAGTGAAATTTACTTTAAGCATTATGAAGAGGATAAGAGGATAAGGGATTAGCAATTCCAATTTATAAATAAAATTACAATAAATATTGAAACATGAATATGGAATAATAGAAAGGTCCACAACATAAACTATTAAGGGGTATACGATTGGACGGCAGAACACGTGCGCATATCTCCCGGGGGTTTCTTTCTTAAGCCATTAGCATCTGCAAAGCATGGGAAATGGGGATACTCCCCATCCATTTTCAGTTATAGTCTCAAGTTTAGTGGGTGCATTCTTCTCAGTAGTTATTAAAGTAAGTCTTTCTCCTATACCATTAATTTTAATTGGATATTTTAATGTAACAAGAACAGCCAGTTGTAATTTTTAGGTTAAGCTCTTGTTGGTTGGTGGTAACAACGTTGGAAATGCAACGAGAAGGATCTGTACATGCTGGTGACACACCGTCATTGTTGTTTTAGGTTGGATCGGTGCCCGTCAAATGTTCAAGGTACAGGGATTGCATATAAACCGAATAACCAATTGCTATGTTATAACTTCTTTTATAATTTCAGTTATATCTACATGGAATATCCGTATAACTTTTTGTATTTGATGTTATTTATGCATTTTTGCACTTATTAATAATCGTTGAATGTTTTTTGATAAATTGATTTACCTCAATGTATTAAAATTTAATTTAAGTTATATAATTTTCCTAAAACTCTATAAAACACGGTCAATTACTAAATATATGTCTGTTAAAAATTTCAGGGGATTTAAAGCTTTCTTTAGGTCATTTCGCTTTTTACAGTTTTTAACAAATTTACATCAAATCAAGGAAATTTAATTAATAATTATAGTTTATCACATTTTTTAGTCGATTAATCCTAATGTAACACCAGATTGCATTTGTTGGTTAATATTTTTTTTGCATAGACATTTTTCTATGTTATCTCTATGTACACTTGAAGGATATTTTTGACAGAATGAGCAGTTAACTTTTAGTTATGTTCCTCAGTTCATTTATTTACCGTTAATATGGTTATCCTTCAAAGATAACCTCCTTACGCCCGAAAGATAACTTTCAAGGTTAGCTTTCGGACATCTTTTGTGGTTAACCTTTTAGCAACCTTGAGTATGCCTTAAGGTTACTCTATGGTTAACTAATTTGTGACAGAGTTAACCTTAGGTTAACTTTTGATTGACTAACGGTGACTTTGTAGTTTTGAGAAGTTAACTTCTAGATATTTTTTGGGTAACTTTGGTTATGTGGGATTCTTAGTAACTAATGATAGCCTAGGTTAGTCCATTTTAATTTTAATTAAATGTTAATTATTTTTATTAGCAATTTAATAACATCTAATAATTTATGATTTATTCCTTTTTTTAAATGCCTGAATGTGTTTTCTATTAATTTTAGTTTTAGCATCACTTCGAATCATACTTTAATGTAAAGGGCATATATTCGGTATTATACGTGTATATTTATCTTAAGCCTGATTGTTACTAAAGTTTCTAGGTATTTATTTTAAATTGGATGAGGTTCAGGATAGTTTATAATGTTTGCGCGTACAACGATTTGAATTTTATTTTTTACTATCTTAACTATGCTAAATGTGAAAATTTGACAAGTTATATGGGTTCCGATATAAACATCATTTTGAAAACAATATCGAACTGATTTGTGGAACTAGGAAAAAACTAAAAAATAGGGATATTTCAGAAATGAATAAAAATGAAAATAATGTCAGAAATGAGTTTTCTCTTTGATGATCAATAGCACCTTAATGAAGCTCCTTGGGATAGATAAATTAAGTTATTATAATCCCAGAACCAACAAATTAATCTATATACACGCATTTTGTGGATCCTTTTACACACGGCATATCGAAAATTGTGGAAAACTATAGTAATTTTCCTTGAAATTTGTATAAAAGTTTTTAATACAGTTTCGCCTTTTTTTACTTACACGTATTGATTGTTTTTCTTATTCTAAGGGAAAACAATAAACATGATTAATTCCCCATTATTGATAAATTTACATCTTAAGATAATTAGAATATTTTGAAGTTTCAGGCTTCCGCTGTTTGTGTCTAACGAAGTCATCTCTTTGGGTTTAGACCTCGTCCTCGTGGAATTGAATGGTAATGACATTTGGCTACAGGTAACATTATCAAAGTGTAATGGGCGCTGGACTGTCGGATCAGGTATTTCTAGGGTTTCTCTTAGCAATGGTTGACGGAGGAGTCATGGTTCGGTTGCTGGGTTTCTACTGGTTGGTGTCGGTTGGTTGGTGACGTCCATACTCGTTGTCTGCGGTGGTGGGTATTCTTGGGCTGTAATGTTGTGTTGTTTTAGTGCTCTTTTCCAAGAGTTACTTAAAAGTAACAAAACCCTCTTCTCGGTTAAAATTCTGTTAGTATTTTTCTATTTCTATACCTTCCTTTATGAGGCGCTGGTGCTAGTGTTGTACCCGTGCAATAACTTACTTTTGGATGTTTATCTTGTGTTCTATGGTTGCAACTTGTTCGGGCAGAACAGACTGTGTAGTTCCACAGTGTCTACAATCGCTGACGTATTCTTGTTTCCGAAGTTTTACTGTGCGGCCTGTTTGTCCATTTTAGTATTTTCCCCACGAGCAAGGAATTCTTAATACTCCTTGGCAGCTGAGGTGTTGAGTTCTTGGGGGATCCATACTGTTGACGTAGAATGGAGTGCGGTTTGCATACTGAGTTTATTTTATTCCTTCCTAATAAGCGTGCTATTTTGTCTATAGAGCCTTGAAGATAAGGAACAAATGCCTTAGAAACGTAATGTTTCTCTTCCTTGGTACCTCGTGGTTCTTTTGCCTTCCTAGTTGCTCTTTGAATTTCTTTCGGTTGGTAACCATTTCTTGAGAGGGAAGTTATTAGGTAGATTTCTTGTATCGGTAGACACTCGGTATCGGATACGCGGATAGCACGTTTGGCCAAGGTGTTTAACATTGCTGTCTTTTGTAAAGGTTGATAATGTGAGCTTGCATTAAAGTGAGAATCCGTGCGTGTTTATTTCCTGTACACACTATCGTGAAATCGGTTTTTCGCTTTACCGACACATCCAAGAAGGGAAGGGTCCCGTTTTCTTGAACTTCCATAGTAAATTGAATGTTGGTATGGATATGATTTAAGTGGACTAGGAAGTTGTCAAGAATGGGTGTCCATGAGGACATACAAAAAAATGTGTCATCTACATAACGTGGTCACAAACTAGGTTTCAGAATGGCTGTCTCCAGAACTTGTTTCTCAAAGTGTTGCATGTTTATATTGGCAATAATGGGGAAAAGAGGCAATCCCATGGCTGTTCCTTCGGTTTGTACATATATCTTTCCTTGCCAACTGAAGACGGTGAATTGTAAACACAGTTGAACGAGCTTTGTATAAATTCTTCTGGGAGAACTTTCTTTACTAACTAGATCACTTCATCGGTAGGAACTTTAGTGAACAACGAGACTACGTCGAAGTTTACTAGGAAGTCAGTTTTCTGTGAATTTGATATCCTTTATTTTATTCACGTAATCTTGTACGTGGGATGATGTTTTCTCGTTGAGTTGTCCAACATTTGGCCGCATATCGTGCCAATATTTGAATGGCAGTTAATATTTTTTTGTATCTAGTGGCAAACATTGTTATTTGGGAAATTTACCCGTAATTCCCAATGCTGTTTTTGATACTTCCTGGGCAAACTCATGTTCTAAAATATTTTCAGAAAGTCACTATTCGTTTGAATAACTAATAGTAAATATCTGACCGTTATTTGTTGAAGCTTATGTCACGTTCATGTTCTTTTGAAGTAGGTGGGCGATTTCTGCAAACTCTTTCATTAATTTAATCCCGGAAAAATAGTCAAGAGAATTGAGGTTAGGGGGTTAAAGTCATCACATAATTTTAAGACGTTTTAAATATCAGTCACAAATGTCTTTCTTTCGGAAACAACAAAACAAAATATTGAAAATATACGAATAGTGTGTTTGTGCTCCGTCTTGTTGAAATAGAGCTCTCTGAAATTACATTACAGAATCTACATAATGCTGTGCACTTGATTGGAAATCGTTAAGTTCCTGCATGAAAATAAATATATTTTATTGTTCGTAATAACGGATTATGCATAATATACCGAGTATTTTGATATTTACTATTAAATTTAAACAGGAATTATTTATAAAAAAGGGCATTACAATATTACAATATTACAACGTGATAATGCAGTCCGCCTGCCTAGCGTTGCATTTACGCCACCAATCTGGAAGCTTTCTGATACCTTCCTGAAGAAGTCTGAGTTGCATGCGTATGTGTAACGTCGTTATTTAACTGAAATCTAGTCTCCTTTTAAAACTCTATTAGTAGGCTAAACACATAGACATCGGGGGGGGGGGGAGCAAGATCAGTGTTATATGCTGCATGCTGAATGAGGTACCACTGAAGTTCATTTATGGTTTCAACAAGGCGAGTATTGTATTGGAGAAAGCAACAGAACTCTGCCTTCTCTTCCATTTGTTCTTGATCTTCTGCTTAACCGGAACGCGCAAAAGTGTCGAATAATAGTCTACATTAATTATAAGACGTTCTCCAAGAAAGTTAACAGAGAGTATCCTTTGATAAAATGTTGTCTTCGCTTTATCAACCTAGAACACAGTTTCTGCTTTCTTTGGCTTTGCAGATATAATGTGATACCACTGGATGTTTGCACGTTTTTACTCAGGAATAAAATAATGTGCCCAGGGAGTCCAAAAATCCATCTCCTTCTCTCTTATGCCACTGCAGTAAAGAAGAAGTGATTTGCAAGCGATGCAACTTGTGTTCGTGGGTCAATAAGCGCGGAATCCACCTGGGACCCAGCTTACCATACTTTAGCTTGTTTTTTATAATATCTTCACACTTCCGACAGTAATTTTGGATGGATGTTTTACAACATTCGACAAATTGTTACCCGTTTGGCCTTCTTAATAAGTGCAATACCTTTTTCTTCATTTTTACGATTACTCGAAGTTGCAGCTCGTCCTACATGAGGCTCATTTTCTACACGAGTTCTACCATTTCTTAAAGATTTTTTGCGCTCAAACACCCAACTTTTAGAAAAATATTGAACGCCGTATTTTGCGGGCAGTCTTGTCAAATTTACTACTTTGTTTGTAAGAAATTTGATTGTTATGTGCTGTTCCACGCTACAATAAACAGAACTTTCCGACATCGTAACTATAACTATCAATATTTTATTATAGCAGATATGTTAGCAAGAGTAACGGTCAACCTTTATTTAAATTAGTTGTTGGAATTGTCTTCAGGTGGGATTTTAATGTAAACTTCCTTTTTTAATTGGAACACGCCTCGTGAAAAAACTTGTAATGGCAGAACGCAGCTTTATTGGTAAATCAAATGTTGATTTCGTTCCAGAGTGCCAGAAAGTGCGGTATTGCATTTTAGCTTCATTACGTAATTTTTAATAAAAGTAGCGCTTACATGTTTAAAATCTTAGGAAATATTTGAGGTGTTGATACAACACAGGTGCCAAGACATTCGGCAATACTACTCAATAACAAGTGTAATTATTAGATTAACGTAGAGATATACTTAGTTCTAAATGTTGGAGCCATTTCCCAGAGCAATGTTTGTAATTTTAGTTGGCAGCAACAGTAATGGTCAAGATAGTGTAGTACAATTCAAAGCAATTGTTTATTTGTGAAACTCTAATAACAACGCTGCTACGAAATTATCGATGACATTATAATGTTAAGCGAATTGTAAAAATTAAAACAAATACGCAGGTAGGGAAAATGGTAGATAAAAATCGAAGAAATAAGTAAAAAAAAATATTTTATACGTCACAGTATGTTTAAATATATTCTATTAGCAAGTTTTTTCAAAAAGTACGAAGGTTTTGCGGAAAGTATTATGACTGAGTCTGAATATCTACTTATCCGAGGAAAAGCACTGTTCAGTGAGTTTACGTTAAGTAAGAAGTCAGATTACTGAAGCATATCTACAAGTAAGAACAGTTAGAAAATTGTCAACCTATACAGTGTGTTTAAATATTACACCAACAAAGTTCAGGAGGTCATTATCCAGGTTATTTTAAGAAAATAAAATCCTCTGAAAGATTCGTTACAGAGTTACAGCCCCCTGAAGTTACAAATAGCCGATTACCTTTTTCATAACTTCGACGATAGTTGCATTCGTGAAGCGACATTTTCTGTGGTATTTATGCTTTTTAATTTCTGTCTTATTGTTTTAAATTCATTGCTAATGTACGATCTACTTTTATTACAAAATAAACAAAGTATTGAGTAAATGTGATGATACTGTAACGGCATGAAGAGGAAATCATCCATCGATGGTAAACTTGTATGTCTTGTAAACATTATTTGTATAGATTTAGAAATATTTATTTTAATTAACCATTTACTCACTCATTTTCCTGAATGAAATGAATTACTGCGGCGTCTGTAAATTCAGCCTTTACTATGTTATTCCTTTCTGTAATCGTTGGTAAATATTCTTCATTATCTGTCAATTCGGTAAGATTTCAAAAGCAAATAGTAGGTGCTAGATAGAAGTTGTTTTATCTTAAAAATAAAAAGTAAGTAAAGTAGTAAATAAAAAGTAGTTCAATAAACCATACCTTGTCGAACGCCTATGTCACGTCCTGGAATAACAAGGCACAGATTTTTTCCCCTCCGGGCTGATGGCTATTTGGGCAACTAGTTTTTAAATTGGTTGGATTATTGAGCGGTTTTCTCTAAAACCAAACTAGTACTTTGGCAGTAAATTGTCCAAAGCAACCTATTTCCTTGAGTCTTCTAAAGATTTAAGGATCAGTGGCAGCAAGCTAATTGGTAGACAGAAAGTTGGTAGGTTTGGCAGTTTTTCAGGCCTAACAAGCATAACTATCTGTGATTACTTTCAGTGAATACATTAGGCATCTGCTTACCATATGGTTAAATATAGGGGATGTGGCAATTAAATAACAAGACTGGTGGACCATATACCGTTGTATGCTAATTTGTAATTAATGGAAACAGTGCTGCAAGTTTTCACATTTAGTACGTCCACTGTCCGAATATGGGTTTTCTGCAATATGGATTTTACCTAAGTAAGCAGGTAAAAGTCACACGGAGCTAAATCCGGCGAGTAAGACCCACCTTACTCGCGGTTCAGCACTGAGATCTTCGTATTGGCCAGAAACTGCCTTACAGGCAGAGCTTTGTAAGCTGGGGCGTTTTCTTGATAGAAAATTCAGATACTGTTCTTCCATAACTTTTCCTTATTCGTGCTGTTACCTTAGGCAGAACCTCAAGGTAATACTGCTGACTGACTGTTAGACTCATTGGTACCCACTCAAACATGACCACGCCATTGATATCAAAGAAAACAATCGGCATTGTCTTCATTTTCTAGTTACTCATTCTAGCCTTTTTAATTATTGGTGATGCACAAATTTTCCAGTAGGTATATAAATAATTGTCTCTTTGTTTCCAGATTTCCCTAATTTTTAAAGAAAGAAATTTGAGATAAAAGCGCTGCTTCATTTTATGATCAGCCATGGTTCCAGCAACAAGATTGCAATGGCTGTTTCCAGACTAACTACAAGCGACAGTGAGTCCGGCCTTGTCTCGTCTGCTTCCGAAATATTCAATGGCACTCACCTTGCATGTGTTAACGTTCGTTTAGTTTTGCCACTTCATATGATTTAAAGTCTGATTTTAATTGCCGGCCATAGTCGATTACTATTCTATTATTTCCAAAGGTTATTTTATTAGAGGTCATCTATTCCGAATTTAAGGGAAAGCTGACACGCCGATCGAAAACAGTTCCTAGAATTCTTTGTCTGTAGAATGGCCCTGAAAATCCTACGCTCCCCGGAAGTACGTGGAACTTGTTCTAAAATGATTACGTTTGGTGAGGATTTTTGCAACAATGGAAAGAAAGGGAGTCATCCTAAGCCTCTGAAGGTGAACGCACGTAGTTTTGTTCTCTGCTAGACTAAGTTACCGTATGGGTTTTCGCGCTTGGTAGCAGATTATTGTTCGACATTTCATCGGATTAAAATATTAGCAGAGTGGTACGCTTTATTCAAGACAATTTTGTGTTCAATTGTTTTCTACACCTGGGTCGGATTACAGCCATCAACCCCGTGACTCTTCCTACTTCATTGTTGTAGCGTCCAACGGAGGTTTCGTTCCTCACTGCAAGAACACTCGAGATTTCCCCTTTCGCAAAGAAAGTCTTGGCAACTGCTGTGGCGCAATCGTTCCAACTACCGTCCCCTGGTGCTTTCTACGTGATCCAGCTTTGAGGGGCGTGCCTGCGATTTTTTTGCTTCTCCATGTCCTAGGAACACCCCAAATTGTGCCGCTCTCTCTCTCTCTCTACTCCCCACCTGAAAGTGAACTTATCAATGTACCATACAATGATTGTTTTCCCCTATTTACCGGTGCTCTGTTTGTAAATAAGAAACAGAACAGTTTAATTTCCTTGTTATATTAAAAATGAGGCAACCTTCAGTTGTTCATCGTTTCATTGCTGCTTTACAGTGAATAATCATTTTTTTAAGTAACGCAAAGCGACCTTCAGCTGCTAATTGTCTCATTACTTGTACATTATCCTGTATACAACTACGTTAGATTTTTTTTCCTTAAGCGTTTCCTGTGAACCACTCCCTACTTCGCTGAGTTAAGCCGAGGGCACTTCCATCTTTCCTGCTGCCGTCCGACAAAAAAGCCGTCGGCCCGTAACACTTGTCCTCCCCACTGCTGTAAGTATACCGCCTACATGTGCTCAGTCTTTATTTAATAGCCACACCTCGTAGAGTGAACCCAAATAGAGAAATACATGTACGTCATCAAAACCTGCGCGCCACAAGATTCACCAGTGGCGTAACACAGTAATTTTTTTCATAAATTCAACAAACACCATACTTACCCCAATAAAACGTGTCAAATATTGAGTAGCCCTGAAAAGAACTGTTTGTTAAATGAAGTGCAGACTGGATAATAAATGCTAAAAGAACAGAATAAACGGAGATGTCGCAACACACACTTCAAAGTAAAGCAGACGGACGCCTATGCGCCAAGATTCACCCGAAACAGTAAGATGGACTCGTCCAGACGTAATTTGATTAACGGCGCACGATGACGTATATGTATTTCTCTATTTGGGTTTACTCTAGTTATGCTTGCAACAGGGCTGTACGGTTTGATTGGTAGTGTCAGCTGACATTGGGTATCAGGAAAATTAATAAATAATTGCGGTGCTATCGGCGGCGTGTACTTGTCGGATAAATGTTCTGCAAAACCAGTGGCTTTAACCTACGTTTCGTTTGTATTGGTGGTATGTTCCTATCTATTTACCATACAAAAATGTACGAAAACAAGGAAATAACTAAGTAGTAGTTAGTAACTAATAACGAAATGTAATTATTACAATTTTCTAAACAATAAGATTTGTTAACTCCGTCAATGGTTTATTGTTAAAAGAACTGGTCGAAATTTCTACCATTCGGTTAATTACAGAGGGTGACATCTTTAAACCAATGCTTGTATTAATCGAATCGTGCAGCTTACATTCTTTGAAGTAACCGATTATCATTTGTCATACATGCTATACAAACCAAACTTTCCAGCGGTTTTAAGTCAGGCAACCCTGCTGGTCAGTAGAAGGGCCGTCATTTTCGATCCGCATGTTAGAATATTGTACAAGTGGAAACTGCCCTGCCAGTAAACTAATTTGTCAGAATTCTTGTAATCTCGAATAATCGTTTAAATTCGGCGCTTGTATTTTATTTGTGTATGGTAGGGATATAGCAGTGGCTCATGGAAGTACATATCACAGTAAGACACAGATGACTTGACATGCAGGGAGCCTTTGATAATACCTCATTTGAATCAATGATTCAAGCGTCTAAGAGACATGATATTGACGACACCTCATGTAGGTGGATAAGAAACATGCTACAAAGCCGGCAAGTACAAGCCACATTATGCGGCGAAGAGATGAAGGTGTCGGTAAGCAGGGGATGCCGCAAGGAGGGGTACTATCCCCCTTACTTTGGGATCTGGTTATAAACGAACTCCTCACAAACCTGAATAACGATATGGATACTTTACTTTTGATTATGCAGACGATTTAGTCGTCCTTACAGAGGGTAAGTACGGCAACATAATTTCAGAAATAATGCTGACTCTTCTGGATTAAGTCGAGACATGATGTAACAAGGAAAACCATGCAGTAAATCCTTCAAAAACCCACCTCTTACCATTCACTAGGAAGGGAAATCACGAAAGCACAAATCCTCCGGAACTCTTCGGAGAAACTTTGCAAAGCAGGGGGAAAGTCAAATACTTGGGTGTGATTCAAGACACCAAGTTGACCTGGAACCAATATTTGCAAAGAGCCACTAACAAGGCAAAAACAACCTTGATGATGACAAGAAGAGCCTTTGGAAATAAATGGGGATTAAAACCAAAAATGGTCCATTGGCTTTACATAACGGTGATAATACCGACAATAACCTATGGTTCACTAGTATGGTGGCCCAAAGTAAATCAAAGACAAATAATAAACCAGTTTCTTAGTGTTCAAATACTGGCTTGTCTCTGTACAACTGAAGCATTCAAAAGCACTCCGACAGCAGCACTAGAAGCTCTCCTGCAACTTCCTCTTCTTGGCATAATAATAAAGGGCGAGGCACGCATGGGAGCGTATCGCCTAAACTGCACGAGTAACTGGAGAAGCAACCAACACACGGGGACACTCCAAAATATTAAATGTACTATCAGGCTCAAAGCTAAAAACGGACTAGAGAAGAGAAACCACCAAACGTGCATAAAAGCTTAGTACAGATGATTCAAGCACGAGCAACGGAACCGGAGCTGGTGTATACGGCAGCAAACCAAGACATAGTACCTTCATATCTCTGGGCCAAACTGCCACAATATTCCAAGTTGAAACCTATACAATTCCAGCAGCAATAGAAGAGAATATAAGAAGGGTGTTACGGGCCAAACGAGCTTTTTCGTCGACCCGCAACAGGATAGGTGGAAAAGGCCTACAGCTTAGCTCAGAGGAGTAGGGAAAGTTCACGGAAATAGCCTACGGGAGGAAATCTTCCTAGTTGTGTACAGAGTGTGTCAAAATTCGTGGGGACCACCTTCCAAATACAGCTATTTGTAGGTTCTCGTGGAAGGCCGAGAAGCCAACAGCTTACGGGAATCGGACTCACCTTTATTGTGCCTCCTCATATATACACTGTGTCTATAAAGTAACCCCCCCCCC
>JABXWE010031246.1:0-11331 GCA_014611495.1 Limonius californicus
CTCAATATAGTTTAGAGATTTTGAAGGAGGATTCTTTAAAAAAAAGAGTCTGCACAATATTTTTCAAAACTTAATTTTTAAAAGAGTAATTCAACAAAGTTCAATAGGAAGCTTTTACAGAATAATAAAATAAAATTATCATAACTGTTCAAAATAACTACTTAATAAAACCTACTGAATTATCTTATATTATATAGTTCGAACCACAAAAACGTTCATTTTCAAATTTTTTCGCTTGTTTCTTTAAACACTTTTTAACGATCTTGTTTTCAATAAACACCCTAATTTCGAATTTTATCAATCAAATTTTTCACTGCTGTGGTAGATTTCATCCATTTTTCACATTAAAGTGTACATTTTATTACTAGACATTAAGCTTGGACTGTGCAATATCCAACCCAACGGAGTTTATTAAAATAGGAAAAGAAACAAAACGCTATTTGCATTTCAGTGAATTAATGTAAAATAGTTAGAAGCCTTCTATCTCCATAACGGTGCCAAATTAAAAAAAATACTGGGTGGTTTAGGAACTAAATAGCCTCAGCTACATGTAGTTAAAATTGTTCGCAAATTTTATCACCCTGTATGCGTTTTTCATAGATAAAGAGGAGAAAGGCCGAGTTATTGAAATAGTGTATAGATAAGATGGGAGTACCCCAGGGATCTATTTTAGGACCCTTATTATTTACCATCTACACCTCTGTTTTTCCTGAAAAACTGCAAGCTTGTAATTCCCATCTGTATGCCGATGACACTCAGCTATACTATTCTTTTAATCCTAGTGAGGCGGTCGCTGCCTGTAACGCCGTTAATCAAGATTTAGATGCTTTGTATCAAGTCTCCTTAAAGCATTGTCTACGTCTAAACCCGGATAAGTCATTGGTTATGCTATTTGGAAGAAAATATGACAGAGTAAAAAATATTAATAATATTAGGATACAAATTGATGGTAATGTTTTACCTTTGCAGAACAATGTTAAAAATTTGGGCCTAGAGGTGGATCATACACTACGTTTCAAAAATTATATTAGTAAAAGTCTGCAGGGGGCATACTGTAATCTTCGCACAATTTTTCACAATAGAGGTATTTTGAATGTAAAGATTAAAACCATTTTATGTGAATCTTTAGTTTTGTCCAGGTTAAACTACTGTGACGTGGTGTATGGTCCATGTCTAGACTCTGTAGATAAAAATCGTATCCAGAAATTACAAAATTCTTGTCTGCGGTTGATCTTTGGGATACGAAAGTTTGAAAGAATATCTTACAAACTGAAAGAAGTCGGCTGACTTAACATGGAGAACAGACGATACCTACATTCAGCCTGTCTCTATTACAAAGTTTTGATGAATAAATGTCCTCCATATTTATTTAAAAAAATGACATTTCGTACAGATGTACATAATTTAAATTTACGACATAGAGGGCTACTAACTGTAACTTCTCATAGAACTCAATTTTTTCAGAAATCGTTTACATTTTATATTGCGGAGTGTTTTAATAAATATTTTGATATTTTCAAATCTTCAATTACTTTAAATAAATTCAAACGCCAGTTAAAAAGGAATTTATTGCAGGGGCAGAACGTTTAGGAGTAGTTGGTTGGTGACATTTTGATGATTATGATACTTGTAGAGTTGTGGCTGCTAGTTCAAAGGATTTGTAGGAGCCCGTTTAACCATTTAATTTGGTTGTTTCTGTTTTGTTTTGTTTTCGAGCGCAGGTTAAGTGTAAGAGCAGCTGGGGGCTTGCCACCATGCTGAACTTCGCCTGGCGTATAATGAATTATACATATTTCTTTCTTTATTTCTATTAATAAAGACATTTATTTATTTATTTATTTATTTATAAATTGCATTTCAAACAATAATTGCGTTTAGGTTAATGTTGCAATTATGATGATGATATTCATAATATAGCAATAAAATTAGGAGCAAAATGTATTATTAAATCTATGATTAGATTTACATGCAGTATTCGAAACGTGTAGAACAATATAGTTTGTAGTAATAACATGTTTTTATAAGGTACGTAGTACAATGGATGAAACAGTTTAAGAGCGCAAAAATAACATGGTATATCGCACCATATCAGGCCTTCCAAATTTTTGACAATTTATTAAGTCCAAATCAGCAATTTTTATAGCGTTCATTTGAAATTTAACTTATTTCTGTACATGGTTAACTTGCCCTTAAACATAGGTTACTACAAACATTTATTTTAGTCAGTTACTTGTATTTGAATCGGTAACCGCAAAATCATTTAAAACAACTGTATAGTAACCTATTACATAGGCGGGGGTAGAGGTTAGCACGTTAGACTTCTAAGCTGAAGGTCCTGGGTTCAATTCCCAGTACCGGAACATGTGATATTTAAAGGCCGTTCTCCCTTGCAAGACAATGGCAAAACCAGCGAGGTATTCTGCCTAGTAAATCTTCTTTGGAGTAGAAGTGTTTACATTTCCCGTGGTTCTTAGTCCACGTTAAGCTGTAGGTCCTCTATGTCTGTGACACCTTAAACACAGGTCTACGAGAAAAGAAAAGATGCTACGTCTCGTAAGAGATAAAGGACTCGAAGAAGAAGAATCTATTTTACAAACTTAACTGATATTTTAATTATTCGCTTTCGTTTTCGATTCTAATTACATAACAAATTTACAGGAACATGGATTTCTGGATACGGCTGGCAATGGGTATTTGAACATCAAAATGTAGTATACATTTCGTTTCCGTCCAATTTAAATTAAATGTTTCCAGCAAAAATAACATTTTACTAACGATAACAATAATAATATATACACATAGTAGGTACGACGACGAATAATTATTGTTTAATGTAAATGAAGAATTTTTTATAGGCCCCACATCATCATCATCATCATTATTTACATAATAATTGTTTCAAAAATAGTCATCAGAGTGACAACTTGCGTATCGCGACGATTGTCATTAAACATTATAAAGGTTAATAATAATGTACTATTGTTAATGACATTCTTTCAGCCAACCAAAATATCTGCTTTGTCTATTAATATTTAACTTTTGTAATTTTGTAACAGCATCCTAAAATTGTAGTTGCCAGGCAATTTTGGTTGAAAACAACATCAGGGTGTTGTTTTTCTGACCATTATTGCAAACAAACATTGTTATCTAAACAACAACCTTGGTCTGGTTATCTCAAAATCATAATTCACGATGTGATTCATTTCGGCCTCGGATGGTGTACTATAAAGCCCCTTGCAACGGTAGTGCTGGACAGTTGGCGCTGCACTTCGTGGAGTCCCTACAACGTTTCAGCAACACCATGAAAGGCATTGTCGCTCTAGCTGTGGTAGCATTCTTTGCTGCCTCTCATGTAAGTTGCATTTTACACTTATTATTTTTAGATTCTATTTGTAGCTGTTAAGGGTAATGTCTAAATCCACATCCTAATTCAATCCTGTTTCCAATTACTTTTATAATTGTTATAAGCTTGTATAATAATTTTCAAACATTTAGTTCCGTATTTGGAAAGCCGTATGATATCATATCAGATAATAGGAAAAAAAAAGGGGTTGTTAACAGTTTTTAGTTGTGCTAGAACTTTGCTTTATAAATACAGGGTGTTAGGGAAGTCGATCATAAAATTTCAAGGGGAGAAAAATGAGAAAGTGCTAAACCACTTTTGGTTCAGGTCCATTGTTGTTTCTTCATAAATTAGTGTTAAAGTTGGTGTCGTAAAATTTTGGAACTACCAACCAGGCATAATATATTGCCCAGAAACAGATAAAACCAACTGGCAGAAATTAAACAAGAAAGTATTATTTGAAGCATAACTACAGGAAATTGTTCTATTTATTGTAATGATGCAAATTGGTGTCAAACAGTATAGGTATCAAACTATCAGTAGAGCCAGTTTATAAAACGTAACAATTATTAATAGCATCATAGATTTTTGAAAAAACAATAGCAGTAAAAATCAAATTCCAGCAGTGGTAAAATTTTGGGAAAGCAACCTTAACACTAGACGTAAACCAAAAATTGCTCGAGATTTTCTGACTACGGTTTGCGCCCACATTCATGTATCAAACGTGTCTCATAAACGAATCTTGCAGTGCTATTTGCTAATAACAATAAAAATCAGTTTCTCAACTATTATTAAACTGATCATTTCATTACTCAATCGCAAGCGTAAGGTGGAACATGCAATGCTGCGGTTAATTATTTTTATTTTATTGTTAATGCATATGAGCTGGTTTATATATTCCACTACGATTGTGCATACAATCTCTGACACAGTAAATTAATTAAATTAGCTGCAGCTGCATTCTGATAGATAGATTAGGCTAAATTGCAAATGAAAGACGTGAAGTGAAGCTCTTTGTATTGGCATCAACAAGTAAAATTACAGCTGAATACTTAAATTGAGGGGCAAAACATTCATTTAGAACTTCCTGTGAATTGTTTGCAAATTGTTTGTTGTACTATTTACCAGGAAAAGGATCATTTATAAGTTTTAGTTAAATAATTACATTTATTTGTTTAGATGAATTGTTTGCAGAACATACTAATAAACCCTTCTAGTTCAAACTTTAGGGTGGAATTTAGTTTCGCCCGTTAAGGTTCAGAACTATTTGCATTTATTCCGAATTTCTAAATATATTTGTAAGAATGTTAAACAAATAGAAGGGTTTTCGTACAAAGGCAAAGAGTTCCTACATTTGCCATTACAATACAAATATTATTCTAATCGTTAATTATAGTAAATATGAGGAAAAAATTTATTTTAAATTTAAGTTTTCCATTATAATTTAAATGGTTCGTTATTTTAAATGGAGCCAGTACTGAACTATAAGTTTTAGAACATATTGGCACAGAATAGTTTAACATTATCATTGAATTTATATTCATTTTCTGTAACTAAACCCAGGAAGATTGACTATTTAATGCCGAATGGTCAAATTTATTAATATCAATTTTACAGTAAATAAAAATAATTGTAAAAAATTAATTCTTGTTCTACCTTCAAAGGTATGTACTTAGCAACATATTTCTAAAAATAGCACATACGGAAGTATATGTTTAATGAAAATGCCAACACAAAATATTTTAATAATTCTAACGAACTCCTAAGTATGCAAAGAAAATTTACAATTTGAAGTTATTAGTTTAAATATAAATAATTAAAAAAATGTATGTTCAACGTTGGCTTTAAATTAAAAATTATGTTTACCAGAACAAGTACTAAAATACAAATTAAACAAAAGTGATATAACGGAAAATTTTAAAATTAATATTACGAGGGCTGTTCTTTTTCTGCTGAGCTTAGTAAAGTAATACACAATTTATTGACGAAACACATTTATTTATAATTTTTAAAGTATTCCTCCACAGTCAATACACTTTTGCATCTGTGAAAACCAATCTTTAAAACATTTTCTCCAATCTTCCCGCGTTGGGTTATTTATTTCATTTTTAAATGCGTCAACCCCTTCTTCGGCCGATGTAAATGTAAAACCTAAACCCCTAACTTATTCTTTACATGCGGAAATAAAAAAATCATTGGGTGCTAGGGCTGGACTATACGGCGAATGACTCATTATTTCAATGTTTTGGGCATTCAAATACTCAGTCGTTCGAGCAGCTGTGCGCCCGAGCGTTATCTTGATGCAAGATAGTCCTTCCTCTTGGACGTTTTTTGCGAACATTTTGGAGAACTTGAGGTATACAAACAATAGTGTACCGTTCAGCATTAACAGTACGACGATTCTCCAGTGCTACAGTGGAAACATGTCCATAAATTCCAAAAAATGTGGCGACCACCTTTTTTTCGGCTTTTTTCACGAACAACTTCTGTTTGTAATGATGTACACCAAATGAGACGATCCATTGTCAAAGCGATCTAGTGGAGATTTGCACCTTGCCACACTGTTGTTTTTTAACTGCAGTCAAATTGTGGAGAATCCCACTGGCACAAAGCTTACGTAGCAACCAATGTTTGTGTAAAAGAGCTTCAATTGGTTTAACACCAATCTTAAAAGTTGCTTGAATACTCCTGGCAGTAACATACCGGCCATCTTCAATCGTGTTTCGCACAAGACCAATATTCTTTCCGGCAACTGCCATTTTTGGCTTAGGAGCTCGAAAGTTGTCATTTAAGGAAAGTCGATCATGTTGAAATTCATTGTACCACCGCTCTACGGTAGTTAAGAAACATGACTTGTCACCAAACACTCGATTGATTTCCTCAAAAAATTCTTTACGGCTTCAGCTACGGATAGTTTTCCTGAACTGTATACCAAAAATCACAACAGCTATATAATTCCACACTTGTAAACGGAGTAAACTATTTAAACTAAACTATAATTTATTGTTCTTAAATGGAGTATGACAATCACTGTAAAAACAACCTTTGTGCAGTAGTAACTGACATCCAACAAATTCTAGATTAAGCTAAAATTTACTGATGTTAATCTGTTTTTACAAAATTTTTCCTAATGAAATAGCATAAACCAGCGTCTCTAACTAGACAAATATCTGACCAGTAGCGGGTTAATACGATCAAGCCCATTAGAGAATTTCCATAATTAAAATCACTATTGTGAATGGTTTTAATATCTATTCTACTTTTTTAAGAAATAAACCTGCCGTGTCGAGATGTAAACTGGAAAGGTTCTAGCTAATTACATTAATATGTATTGTTTCTGTGGAAGATACTAATGTTACTAATGTCATTTAAGGAAAATTGACCACGTTGAAATTCATTGTACCACCGCTTTACGGTAGCTGAGGAACACCACTTGCCATCAAACACTCCATTGATTCGCCCAAAACATTCTTTACGGCTTAAGCCACGCGTGGAATTGTAAACAATCACAGCTCGATAATGCTCTATAATCAATTCCATGATTTTTTGTGATAAGGATTACTTTAAAATTATGTATTTTAAAAACCTTGAAGTATATCTGACAACTTTCACTATAATTAAACTAGTAAACAACTACGTTAAAATGGCGAGCAACATTTGTTTCAAAAGTCTGCTAGATGGGCTCAGCGGAAACAGAACAGCCCTCGTATATTTCATTCATTTTATAAAATTCAGCAGAAAAATTTAAGCTTTTAACTTATATAATTATAATATATGAAAAACGTTTAGCCTAAATCCAAATGTGCTTAGAAGTATCGAAAATTTATAGAGGGTGTCACATTTTAAAATCGAGGTTTAATTTTTTAAAACTTACAGTTTATTTGCTTAAACATAAAATGAAAACAAGGGAATTTTGTTCTAACTAAAATATAAATTGTTCCTGCATATGACCATTCTTTTGACCAAATCTTTAATTAGATTTTCACGCATTTGGGATTAAATTTTATCAGGAACTCGACGAAATTTACTCATAAGTTCGTCGATCGACAGCCCATTCTTCGCGTAGACACTGTCCTTTATAAACCCCCAAAGAAAAAGTCTAGAGGCGTTAGAACGCACGATTTTGCCGCCCAATTGATGTAGGGATACGACAGGAAATTTAGTCTGCTATAAAACCATGTTTTTTTTTGACGTGTGGCACGTAGCGCCGTCTTGCTGAAGAAGCATATCCATATTCTCCACTTGGTGCCGTTAAAAGTTTGTCAGCGTGTTGCGATAACATTTGCTATTGACAGTAATCGTTCCGCCTTCCTTTGTTGCAAAAAACGATCCACTGACACATACAGTCGAAGTTTTTCACTTCCCCATACGCGATAATTTTGGTTATTCACTTATACGGCGAGATTAAACTGGGCATCACTTGCAGTGTATTGGATGGTATCGAATTAGCAGACACACGGCGGTGCCTATGGTCTGCAAGTTCATCTGGCATATGTATGCTTGTAAACCAAGAACTTTGGTTAAAATTAATTGCAAGGAGCTTCTGGAAATGCCCAATTGCTGGGAACGGTGACAATTTGAGGTTCTTGGATTTGCAGTGACAGAACGATCACGCACTTACGTCGTTAGATCAAGAACCGAACCGAACCCGTCGAATTTACTGATTATTTTGTGTATTGCGGTGTCACTTAGCACGTAATTACAACCAGAAATACTACGTAATTTTGTGAATCGTATTTACAGCAGAACATGAGTTTTCGAGAAAGATTTGGAAGATTATTATACGTTCTACTCTTCTGAAACAATGCATGATGAATTTGCCTGGTCTCTACGTGATAGATTCAAATTCACAAGTTCAAAATGGGACACTCTTTCTTGTAAAGCGCGTAGGTTTGGTAAAGAAATAAAAAAAAAAGTTTTTTAACAGTTCCTTTTTATAACAATTTAGTGAAAATATAAATACAGGCAGGCAAAATTAACTTTACTTTAACTTAAAAATTGTGAATTACACGTAGCCATTTGACAAAGATACATATAAGCAACACGAATTGGCAATTTTAAATCTTTTTAGTGAAAATTTTGCACTAACCTGTTTCAACCAATCAGAAGCCTTTATTTTGAACCGTTACTATGGCAACGCAAGTATTTTTCGGATATTTTTTTTCAGCTTAGGTAGGACCCTGGAGTGAATTATAATGGAAATTTTTTGACGTAATAATTACTGTTACTTGATTAATACTTACATTAAGTACACGTAACCAAGTTTCACATATTTATTTTTTAAACTTTGAAATACATAACAAAACAATTTTTGCGTTTGCCTAAAAATTATTAAATTATTATTATTTTTATATAATATGTCAATATATAAATGAAATTGCAAAAACGTGCAAAATTTTCTTACCGAATACCACTCGACGTTGAATTAAAATCCCGAAATTATTTCTCGGTTATGAATATCTTAAGAAAATTTTCAAAATATTCTTACCCTCGAAAAAATTTCCGGAAATAATTTAACCTCTAGTGGTATTACAAGTGAAAATTTCACACTTCTACTTTAAAACCAATAAGATGCCTTTATTTTGACTCATTACCATGGCAACCAGATAAATTTTCGGAAATTTTTTCGAAGCGATGTTACTTGTAAAATAGTATATTAAAGAACTAGTTTCATAAGGCCTCTTCTTAACGCACGAGTCCAAGTTTGAAAAACGAGACGCGAAGCGTCGAGTTTTTCAACGGACGAGTGCGACAAGTGGTCTTATGAAACGTGTTCTTTATACTATTTTTTCTATTGAGGAAGTTTGAGAGTATTTTAAATAAATTTATGTAGAAAATTTTACGTCAAATCGATTACTAGGGAGTTTTTATAAACACTTATGGCAGCACTGACAGGCGGCTGAAACTGACATTTCAAATTCAAATCGAACTACCAACATCGTAAAAAAACAAACTAAAAACAGTACGATTATAGGCCTCCTTAACGTACTGTTTTTAAGCTAAAACAGTGCGCTTAGAACGGCTTTATAAAACCGAAATAGAAAAAATATATTTCTACCACCTTCAGTGACCAAGGACGATAGATTGAACTACTACCCATCTGAGCTTTAGCATTTGGTGTAACTAAAGTTGGTAATTTTTTTTAATTAACGAAATATGGTGGATATAGCTACATTTTGCATTTCATTACAATTACTTCATTTTGAACTATCTTTCTTGGCAAATCTCTAATAGTATCGAATAATAAGCAGAATAATACTGCAACAAGTTTAATTATTACTATAGGTATTATTAATATTAAAAACACAATTATTGTAAATGTTTGTGGGCTGGCTTGAATTCGTGGTTTGGATCTGGGTACTTTGTGTTTTATTTTCTGTTTGCGTTGTGCTCTGATCATGATTAAACTTGCTAGTAGTTGGTAAAATTTTCCTCATGGCTTCAATCATCTCATGATGATGTTCAACGTCCAATTGTAAGGAAGGTTTGATTGATTGGCTATTACTGTGTCCGGTAATTTTAATGAGCTGCTGTTCACCAACTCCCTCTTTGGCCCAATTCGAAACAGCTGTTGCTCTTGCAGAATGGTTGGGGATTTTAACTTTTTTAGTGTCAATTCCTATATCAGAGGCTGCTGATTTAAACCATGAAGACATAATGTTCTTACCAACTGGACTGCTCTTATACCATCCTTTCGAATTGAGTTGACTCCAGTATGGATTTGTAGTTAAGAACAATCTGTCAGTCTTAATAAGATTTCCCCCTTTTTCATAAAACTTCTTAAATAAGCGAACGGGACACATTTGTGGATTGCCGAAATTTCTAATCAACCATTTACTATCTGACAATTTTTTGGAACCACCTTGTGTAGTTTTAGAGAAAATTGGATTATACTCTATCCGACCTGTTGGGTTTCCCAAATTATCAGTTTCTTCTTTGAAATATTAGGTACAGGCAGAATATCCCTTCCCTCCTCCCCATGCCAACTCATGTGAAACTATATGAAAAAATTTACGCTCCAAGCCATCTGGAGTATCTACATCCCAGATTTCAATAATTTTTTATATTCGTCACTGGTTAAGGCTGAGGCACTCACTTTTCTTTTTAATGGGTTGCTGTGTAGTTTTTTGCGCTTAGCATCCCGAGCAGCTCTGGCGGTCGTAAATTCCACATCAGAAAACGGATTAAATTTAATTTTGTATTTTTCGAAATAAATTTCTTGTAATTGTTTAGCAGTAGAGTTCCACATAACTTTAACAACAGTTTCCTTGTAATCTTCAACATTTTTGTTTTTAATATTAAGCGCGTAGTCCTCCAGTATATTAGCCAGCTGTACGACACTTATACACTCATGAATATTATGCGACTTTTCGTTGCAAAATTCAACAAATTGTTTCCATACACTTGCTTTTGATTTTCAAGTGTTATCTGGTATTAGTTTTTGAATTTCTTGTCGGCATGGGGTGGGCATGGCGTATCCAGGATCGACCCTCGAATCAGCTCCATGTCAGCTGATGATGATGATGATTATGATGATGATAATGATAATGATAACTTGTTGATTTTCTTTACCAAATCGCGACATTTCAGTATACACCTATTAAACTCAACGTACATACGCTTCGAACTAGTAATTGACATCTACTGTGACAGAACCGTTTAAACAAAAATGACAAATCAACATATGTCAACAACAATAACACCTTGGCCGACTTCGCAACCAGTGAAATTAATTTAAAATTTCAGGTTTGATTTATACTTGGGGTGTGAAATTTTCTTACCGAATACCACACGAGCTTAAATTATTTCCGGAAATTTTTTTCGGTCACAAATATTTTAAGAAAATTATAATATTCAAAATATTCGTGACCTAAAAAAATTTCCGGAAATAATTTAAGCTCTTGTGATATTATAAGTGAAAATTTAGTAATAGTAATAGGGCCTATTACTAAATTTTCGTTTTAGAATGCCTAATAAAAATGTATTAA
>JABXWE010031247.1:0-25225 GCA_014611495.1 Limonius californicus
ATTATTGAAGAACAATTTTAAAACAGCTGAACGGCTGAATGGAACCGGGGAATCACCTACCTGTTCAAAGATCCTCAGAGTAGCTCTATTTTAAATGAAAATCAAGGTTTTTCTTTTTACATTTTGACAAGTCTCTGCCTCAAGTAAAACAATACGACTAAAAATTACAATGGATCTTATAAAGTAGCCTGGTTTGTATAATACTTTTTATTTATTGTACAAATATTAAATCTTAAGGATTCTGTTTTTTGTCAGCATCTTGTACAATAATTACAAATGTAAAACTTATTCTGTTAAATTTTCTAATATTTTGTAAAGATATTGTCGTTTGTATTTTTAATCCACTATAGAATGGGGGAGTTAACAGATTAAGATTTTTATAAAAGTCTACATTTTAATGTTTCTAAAGTGTTTTAATTTGTCTGTGGCCAATTTCAGAATTTTAAAATTCCATTATTGGACATAAGAATACATAATTGTGCAGCTTATACTATTAGTAATTTTAACATGTATTTTCTAATTTTTGGTATCATTTAACAAAGGATTTTGTGTATTACTATATCATTATGTTAGATATCCAGGAGCAAACTCCATCAGCATCTGATCAAATTTGAAGTCAATGTAGTCATTTTCATTGTGTTGAAATTTTTTAACAAACATTGTAACCTTAACATCTGTTAGTATTAATTACGAAAACTCGATTTCAAAGTTATTTAGTCTGTAATCTAATCCAGGCAATATTGAAAATCTTTGCTTCATATTACAATAGTCGAGTGCTGGATATTCCTTACACATATTGTTATTGGTATTGTAAATACATTTTTTTCTTATATACTAACGTAAACATGTTCTAGTTCTTTGCAGAGAACAAAAATTTTAAGGATAAGAAAAGTTACCTATTTATTAGCAGATTGCATTTTCTGCAAGATTCTCCAATTTAATACCACTCAATTATTCTTCTATCAATACCGTGAATTCAATTACTTCTGCTTTTTTAAATGGGTTGTTTGAATTAGAAGATGAAGTGCAAGAATACTTTACAGATATCCAAGATTGCCAAGTGCATTGAAAATGAAAAATGTTTCCAGAGGCTAGCCTACTCAGCAGGCGGTTTTCATCACATTAATCAGATGAACAAGACACTGCAAATCCCTGAAGAAAGCAATTGGCGAGATTCTTGGTCTTACAAGAAGACTTAATCTTTGGAAAAATCATGTTGCAAAAGGGAATCTTGAGATGTTTCATTTACTGGTGGGATTTACCATTTACCAACAAGTAAAGAAGAAATCAGCAAATTTCAAGTCTAATGAAATCCAACTGGAAGAACTGTTGAACAAAATAGAATAGTACTTTCCTTGAAAAATACATATTCTGAATCTTCTACTTATCCTGAGAATTTGTCTTTAAGGCCTGTATGACACGGCACCTGTCTGAGCATGCGCAAATGGGTGCAGCTACGTTGACATCTGGAAAAACTGTCAAAATAGTCATGCAACTGTCGATAAAGTAGAATTCTAACAAGATTTTATAATATTAGGGCAATGCCTGAGTTCGTCCCATTATTATATATTTATTTTACATGAACGCACGACGAAGCAAACAAGCTGCAGCAATAAAGAAGGCGAGCGAGATAAGAGAAAGTGCGTGGAGTGTCAGCAGGCGAGGTAAATACGTGGTAAACATATTCTTCTACGCCCTCTGTGATTGTTAATAAACACTAAAAATTGATCGTTTGCGCATCGTTGCGACGCCGACGTTGTATACAATTCTGTGCCGTGTCATACAGGTCTTACAAGACTCAATCTTTGGAAAAATCATGTTGCAAAAGGGAATTTTGAGATGTTTCATTTACTGGTGGGATTTAAAAGTAAAGAAGAAATCAGCAAATTTCAAGTCTTATTAAAATCCAATTGGAAGAACTGTTAATCAAAATAGAATATTAATTTCCTCGAAAAATACATACTCTGAGAACTTATCTTTAAGACCAGTACGATACGGCACAGAATTTTGTACAAAATTCTGCAAAACACATATTACATGGAACAGAATATTGTACAAAACTCTCTGTGAGAATGCGCAAATAGGTGCAAATTACGTCGACATCTGTGAGAAAACTGTCAAAATAATCACGCGACTGTCGATAAAGTAGAATTCTTAGAAGATTTTATAATATTAGGTTAATGCACAAGTTCGTAGCGCTTTTATTTATTCATTTTACATAAACGTACGATAAAGCAAACAAGATGCAGCAATAAAGACCGGGAGTAAGATAAGCGAAAGTGCGTGAAGTGCCAACAGGCGGGATAAGCACGTGGTAAACATATTGTGCTCTGCCCTCTACGATTGTTAATAAACATTAAAAATTGATCGTTTGTGCATCGATATGACGTCGACTTTCGTACACAATTCTGTGCCGCGTAATACCTACAGGGTTTACAAGACCGAATCTTTATAAAAATCATAGTGCAGAAGGGAATCTTGAGATGTTTCATTACTGGTGGGATTTAAAAGTAAAGAATAAATCAGCGAATTTCAAGTCTTATTGAAATCCAACTGGAAGAACTGTTGATCAAAATAGAATATTACTTTCCTTGCAAAATACATACTCTGAGAATTTGTCTTTGTCTTTATGGCCAGTACGACACGGCACAGAAGTTTGTACAAAATTATGCAAAACACATGTTACATGCAACAGAATATTGTACAAAACTCTGTGAAAATGCGCAAATAGGTGCAAATTACGTTGACATCTGTGAGAAGACTGTCAAAATAATAATGTGACTGTCGATAAAGTAGAATTCTAATAAGATTTTATAATATTAGGTTAGATGCACAGGTTCGTAGCGCTTTTATTTATTCATTTTACATGAACGTACGATAAAGCAAACAAGATGCAGCAATAAAGAACGGGAGTGAGTTAAGAGAAAGTGCGCGGAGTGCCAACAGGCGGGGTAAACATACTCTTCTCTGCCCTCTGTGATTGTTAATAAACACTAAAAATTGCACGTTTGCGCTCGATGCGACGCCGACTTGTACAAAATTCCTAGTCATACAGGCCTTACAAGATTGAATCTTTGGAAAAATCGTGTTGCAAAAGGAAATCTCGAGATGTTTTATTTCCTGGTGGGATTTAAAAGTAAAAAAGAAATCAGCAAATTTCAAGTCTTATTGAAATCCAACTGGAAGAACTGTTGATCAAAATAGAATATTACTTTCCTTGAAAAATATATACTCTGAATCTTCTGCATATCCTGAGAACTTGACTTTAAGAGGAAGAACCTTGTGCGCTGCAATCTAATCTTATACTCAAGACGAAATTTACTGACCTATCCCTGCACAAGTTCTGGATTTCTGTGAAAGAAGAGTATCCTGCCATTCATGGGAACACAATAAATATATTGATGCAGTTTTCAACCTTTTACATGAGTGAGCAAGCTTTTTTTCATTTACCAAATATCAAGAGCAGAGGGAAATCGTCTCCTTTTAATTGAAGACGATATCTTCTATCTAAAGTTAGACCAGGAACTAAGTATTTGTGTACCTATCAAAAGACAAACATCGTAGGCCCCGTATCCAAGTGTTGTTGGGCACGTCAAAAGAACCCTCAAACAGGCTAATTTCCAGGTGTGGTAGGATCGCTCCCTGGCGTCGGTGGTTAGCCATAGTAGCAGAAATAGGCAGACGTTAAATAAAACAAACAAACAGATATTACATTAGAAAAGTAAGATTTATTATTTAAATAGACTTGAAAAAAAACGTTTCCTCGACACATAGTGGTTCATATGAAATTTTACTTTGATTTATCTCATAACTTTTTAACACTATCAATGAACGTTTAAGTTATTGTGGTAGTTATTATCGGTTTTTGTTCTATTTGTATGTGTTATATAGGTACCACATTGGTTATCTATTTGAATTTATTTTTGTTAATTTTTGAGGGAATGAAAACCTCCATACCAGGTAGAATTAACAAGCAATGTGACGACTTCACCTTCTTTTTGTGTTGTGGATAAACTTGAGAGAAGGCAAGTTATTCTTTGCTTAAGCCAGCCATCAGAAAAAACAGATTACGTTTACCTTATGTACTTTGAATTTATGAAAGGGAAAGATATTATATATAATTTTTGTGGCGGTTCCCAGAGTCATAAATACTATTTCAAGGGTTCCGCACAGGTAAAAAGGTTGAAGAACACTGCTCAATGCTTTAAAAAGATGTGTGCTAAGGGTTTTTTGACTAGGGTATTTTAATTAACATACAAAATATGTATTTTAAAATTTAGCTACACAAGAAAATCTAATCCATTCTGCTTTACAATTACAAGCGAGTTTCATTAATTTGAAAAGTTTGCTCCTGTACAGTTTGGAACTGTATTACATGATCTTATTCCTAAGCTGTACTTACCTTATGAATTTTAATCAGATGATGTCTACAAGCACTCCACACAGTTCACCTTTATCAAAAGTATTTAAGCCAATACAAATGAAGGTGACAAAAGCATCATTACCACAATAATCCAGCAGAACTTCGAGAGTAAAACAAGAAGTTTTACAGTTGAAGTTGTTTTAATAATTTGCTAATACAAAAACATTTCAGTTTGTTATTATTTTATAATAAAATTTAATTATAATCACAAATTCTTGTTGTTATGAAGACTTCATGGTTTGGGTTCTATACGTGTAACAAATTCTTACAATAAATAAAAATACTATTATCGTAATTCTGAGATTTATATATATGTAAATGTAGTATGTAAGCCCAAATGCTTGCTGTTCAACGAAAATATGTATATAATACTGTTTCAGTAGGTATGTACAAATTTTCAAAATCCTTACAAATCCAGTGTAAAACTATAACGTTAAACTTACAGAGCAGACATAGCATTCCCTTTACAATCTTATACAAAAATAACAAACTTTTTGGACAAATTCACAATAACAATTCTAAAAATTCACAGATCATAACCAGGGAGTTCACACGAGCAAGTTCTCCATTATGTAATACAAAACATTTCTTTAATTATTGGATTTCTTATACTGGTGTCTACAAATAGTTTTAGGATGATCACATTCGCAATATTTTAAATGTAAATTAAATATACTTAGTCGTTTGTTAACTTGATATCTCATTAGGAGTAACAAATATACAAACATAGCCCCAAAAATGAAAAATCGTTATCAATAAACCTTCCAGTACATAAAATTTATGGATACTCAGTATTATTTAATTAATCTTGCACAAGTTATAGTGATCGAAAAGTATGTAACATAAAATTAGTATTAAAAGAATGAAAATTTTAACGAAGATTGGGAGAAATACACATATTAATGTTTAGACTCATTTAAGGTATTTTAGGTATTGGATACTTTATACTACGGGTTCATATATATGCTTCTAAGAACATACCTATACTATTTAAAGTGTAACTGAAGTATAAAATAATTTGTTGTTTATCTATTCAATGTCACAGAAGCAAATATACAAACAACATAACTACGGAAATGAATGACTTTTCCCAATCATATATTTAATTTAGGCAAACAAGAGGGTTTTCTTAATAGTGGGATGAGCGATTGTAGTTAACACACAATAAGTAAACTTAATGTATAAATATACATATTTTAATTAACAAGTAAACACAATATTATTAAATACTATTGTTTACTTATTATTTAATACTAATTTCACTGAAGACAAGTAATTAGTTTATTTTAAGAATTTTTATGGAAAGGAGGTAAAACTTACGTTTCTATTACATTTGTTCGAATAATTTGAGGTTTAAAACCTTAACTATTGGATTCTTTATACTAAAATGTAACTGAAGTCTAAATAATTTGTTGTTTGTCTATTTGACATTTCATTCACAGAAACAAATAACTCCAAAAATGTAAGACTTTTCTACTTAATTTATACACACCAGTACTTTTTTTTAAATTAATGCGTGACCAAAAATTATGGAATAGAAAATCAGTATTATAAGGAAGCAAATATCTTGCATAAATTTATTAGAAATTAGTAAGTGAATGTATTATTAAAACCCTCTTGAAATTGTTAGTATATTTACTTATTAATTAATGTGAATTGTATCAAAGTAATCAATTTTCTTGCGCAGTCATCGGGAAAACAAATGTAAATTTAGGTATGCGTTTGATTGATCCAATCATTTTAGCCTCAATTTGAGTATGGCACTGTACAAGAAGAAGAAGAAGGTTGAAACACAACTCTTAACTCTTTTTATGATTGGAAGCCTGAGCTGAACGTTCACCCATCCTTGCTTGAACTCCCTGACTACATATTTCTCAACATCTCCTTCTTGATGTCTAATTAGACTGTGTTATTAGATTGTGATCTATGTAATATCACAGCACAATTTTACAAGCGAATTTACGCCGAGCACATTGCACTCACTGAATACAATATGGTGTCAAATATTGCGATACACTTTTCAATGCAGAAATTTCAAAACATTCGAATTTTGTGGAGAAGTTTTTTACACGTATGTCCCAAACACCCATTCATCACATATGCTTATGTCGACTATAATATACGGTCTTTGCTACCATATACAATATATGTAATATATTAATTATATAATTTAACATTTTGCTAGATTAGTCTGTAATTGATTGTGTCCAGTTTGAGCATCCTAAAGCAATATACAAAATTAAATAATTTTCATAATATTACGTTATGTACACTTTTTTTGTCCAAGAACAAAACATAAAAAAATAATAATAGAATTAATAAATAACTTACGAGGGTATGAAAAAAGTACCTAAGAGACGTACATAAAAATTTTAAATGCCCAAAAAAGAGTTGCACAATCAAGAACAGTTGTGATGATTATATCCGCAGAGCTATTTTGACGACGGCTGACTATAGATGAACACTTTTAGCACAAAAAGTCAGTTTATAATAAATCCAACTGCTTGAGGATTCAGTCCATTATTTCTTGCACGTTTTTATCCCAATTTATAAACAATATTTAAAAACAGAACAATGTTCTACTGTTACCGTAAATTTACATATTCAATTGTTGAAACATAGGCTGGTGCTAACGCCGAGATGCCAAATACACATTTTTTGATTTTAATATTATTAGATAATATCAGTTCAATTAACTGTAGTTAATTAAATAATAATGCTGCATGTGTAAGACAATTAAAAATGTACACAGTACACAAAGCTAAATTATAAATACTTGGCATTCATCAATCATCAGTGGAGATGTTTCAACAACAATATATCTGTTGCGGGGATAATCACTTGTTTCACAGATGGGGGAACCACATAAAAAGAGCGTCCATGTCACTTCAGAACTGTCTGTCGTTCGTTGCTGCATTTTATAACATACAATTTTAATTATGAGTTGCATATGGAATCGTTTGCTAAATAATTCACAAATGTCACCTAGGAGTCAAAACGTGAGGTCAGACACTCGGTTTGGGACGGCCTGAAGAGTTCTGTTGCTGCTCGGATGTTTGCCGCGGCCTTGTGGGGACCACGACGGCCGGTAACGTTGGCGCTGGCGGCGGCTGACTTTTCTTACCAGTAAATATTTTAACAGTCCTTTGAATAAAATCAGTCTTTTGTCCGCTCGGGCCGGCTTCTGGCCGTTTCGAGGTGGATGACATCGAATGGCAGCGCATTACTAGGGGCGCGCTCCCTCCGGACCAGTCGCTGCTGCCCGAACTGTTGCTTCCTATTGAACCTAACAGCCCCGCCGAGCTCGATCTGTACGGGGGTGGCGATTCTGATTCCAACACTGTGCGGTTAGGGGGTGGTTTTATACATTTTTGATATATTTCAGACTCCTGGAACAGAATTACACACATTAGATATGTTAAAACAATAATAAAGTACAGGAAAAGAATTAAATCTCTTCAAAATACTATCTACCACCATTTTTGATAGAAGGGGATTTATAACAATTAAGCTAGCAAAAATAGGATCCAATCTTTTGAGATATATTGCAACTCAAATTTTGATGTTTTGTATTTGCAAAATAACTTAATCCATTTGATTATTAAGTAATATGTTTGTTACCAGATCAATCGCTTTGGTGATTTGCGTAGTAATCTTAAATACAAATAGCCAATGCAGAACTCACACCTTGATAAGCTCTTTATTAAAAATAAATGATTTTCATATTTAATTTAAATGAAATTTAAAGTACTTACGTTAAAACGAGTTCATAGTAAATTCCAAAGTTTTGTTCAATTCGAAAATACATAGGTGCCGGGGAATGCCGTTCCCGCGCGTTCCACCACAAAATAATAACAAATTAATCTGACTTGTGAGGTATTTTCATTTCTCTAATATACGATAAATTTAACCGCTGTCTTTATCAGATAACAAGGCTATTTGAAATTAAAGATAAATTTGGGAACTAACTTTGAATAACTGAATATAAACATTTAATTAAGGTTATTGTGTTGGAGTATGTATGATATTTATGCGAAGCGGTCACGGCGGGCATTTTTCACACAATACATCATAATTTATAAATTTTCAATTTACGCTAATGGAGTTGGTCCCACTTAAATTAAAAAAAATATACAAAGCGCCAATAGACGGCTTATGGACTACAAAACGAAGTTTAAATAGTTGGTCGTCGATTACGAAATTCTAATTGTATTTTAATTTAAAAGGATTCTTGGCGCGTATTTCAAACGTCGAAGTTCTTTGATGTGCAGCCCCTAAGTCGCCTCGATTTTAGGATTTTACTATGCATAAGAAAGTGTAAAATTCAACGTCAGATTTAGTAGATTATTGTTTGGGAGATTTTTAAGCTTATATTGGAGCACGCTTTAAAGGGAGGAAGTTCTGAGCACAAGAACAGAACCCAATAAATCAAATTAAACTCAGAAAAATACAATGTGGGTGCCATATTATGTATTACTGTCGACATCAACATAACATGAAGTAATGCCAATGCTATGGGTAAAGTTAGATTAACGACTAAACCTAGGATTACCCGGGTAAACTGCGTTCTACCCGCGAGACATGGGTAAAGTCCGAATTACACGGGTAAGCCGCGTTCTACCCGCTGTCGCTTGGTTAGGTAAGGTTGGGTTAGTAGCAGAAATAGGCCGACGTTAAATAAAACAAAAAAACAAAAGGTTAGGTTACGTTAGGTTAGGTTAGGTTAGGCTAGGTTAGGTTAGGTTTGGACTTTACCCATGTCTTGTGGGTATTACGCAGTTTACCCGGGTAATCCTAGGTTTATCCGTTAATCTAACTTTACCCGTAAAACCAACATTACAATTATCTCTAGCAAAAGAAAGAAAGAAAGAATTATTACTACACAAACAAATGTAATTTTTAAATTGTAAACTTATCAGTTTTTGTGACGATTCCATGATTGTTTTTTTTGTGGTTTAATATTATGCTCTGTACGCAAATTTAAATCAAAACGATAATATCGCCTAAGTCTTAGTTTATGATTAGCCAAGTTTGCCATACTAAAGTTACTATTCTAGTTGAGATCAGATAAGTAACTTCGCCGATCGAGTAGTAATGAATTGTTTGTCCCGAGCTGTAGGTAACTATCATATATCAATCTTCTCCTGTATTCTTTTTTTACATTGGCCCGTATCAGCGTCTTCTACCGTAGCTTCCCGTTTTCCCGCAACGATTAGATACTCGGTAAACCACAGATTGCGATATTTGTAACCCTTGAGCAATGTACACAATGACTACCTTTTCTCAAGTAGCGTGCCAACTTTTGCCACTGCTACTTGAGGAAGATGAAGTCCTACAGTAGCTGCCATAATGATGACTTAAACCATTTAGTATCCCAATAAAGTCAATCAATTGTTTAATAAAGAATAAGTTAACTAAACTGTCGCATTCTTTGCTTATCATGAATAACCTAATTTTTTGATCGAGAACCCGTCAGATTTTGCTTGAAAGCAGCTACAAGAATTCTGTATTACTTGTATCAAAATTCCATTACATTAAGATTTATGTTATGCATAAAAGTCAATGCCATTTTTTATTACTCATAATTGTCCGTTAGGGTTCTGAAACAAGTGCTCATACCCAATCATGTTACTAAACTGATTTTTAAATTAAAATTCAAAGGCATTCAACCGATATGAATAAACAAGATTGTGTAGATTGCGTTACCTGTTCTGAATCTCTAATTTGTAGCCTAGAGCTAGCGAAAGGATAATCTTCACCATCGGGAAGCGCTATGTTGGGCGGCAGGTTTATGGCAATGTCAGTATGTACAGCGGTGCGCCGTACTTGGCGGTCTCGAGTTGCTGCAAGCTCACGTGCCGCCCCACGGCCTCGCAGCCGGTCCATGCCGCCCACCCCCGCCGCGGCGCCGGCGCTTACCACCGACAGCATCTGCAAAAAAAATCAAGAGTTATCACTAACCCAAAACTACTTAAAGTTAACGTACTTGCTATAATTTATTTCAACAATGGGGGTTCCCCCAAATAACGTATAATTTTCAGTAAATAAGGGTTGCCTGCGGCAAAACTAGTATCTGTGATTAGAACCGCACTGGCATAATTATTGCTACAACAGTTGTCCATTATGAAACTCAACTCAGTCGCTACGATCAATTATAAAGGTTTTCATTGAAGAATACAATTTTTGTATGTAATGCAAATGATGAGTGGATTTAGGCTGTACAATCCTGTGTTCGTGAATTTCGCAAGAAATTGACTGAAATGGCTTTCCTTGAAGCTCTCAGAAATAGTTAGAGATAGAGGCAGCGTAACACGTAAAGCTGGAAGTGGCAGACAAATAATTTATAATGAAAGAACCGCGGAACATGTAAGGTAGCGAGTGGACAATCCAACTACATCTCCAAGAAAACTTTCGTAGGAGGTGGAGTTTTCTTATATAACTGCTACCAAATAGCGGAATTGCAGCGGACCAATATTTTGAAGTTGACATAAACCAGTTACATGGCAACAAATTATAACTAAGCGCAATTCGCTAGATAAGTGTAGAGGAATTTTTGACGATTATTTAATAAGCGAAGGGTTATAGCCCGCAAGATATAGTAGCTCTCTTCAGGACCTTTTATTATTTATATTATTTTTATCAATTGCTGTAGACTGTAGCAAAAAAAACTTTAACGTCCAATGAAGGATAACGGTTCTTCTCACAACCACAAATTGCTGTGAAAAAATTTATATAAAACTGACGACGCAGTATGTACAAATAAATAGTTTGACATCCTTTTTTTAAATAAATCATGTTTGCATTATTAATAACTTCTACAACAACCCAAAAATTCCAAATCACCAAATTAAAGGCACAAACGATATAAAAAAAATAGTTAAATTTGCAATTTTACTTTGCTTATTGTAGTACTGTTTATTAAATTGGAACATTTGTGTACCTACTTGTATTTGGTAAACGTAACGTCTTCATATGGCAGGGATTTCCATATGGTTGCTCAGATACGTTTTAAAAGATTTGTTGCTACTGCATTATGCGTTTATAAACCGTGAAACTGTCAGTGTGGATTATGTTTACTCGCCAAGCAAAAACTCAAGAGGATAACTATATGCTGCCCGTTTCTAACCCTGTCTTGTTTTCAAGCTCCATAGAAAATTGTCATAATTTCCTGTAATTATATCATATATTTCTTAGATTCCTAGCATTACAATGGCACGTCGAATGAAGCGGAATTATATTACAGGCAGACCGTAAAACCAAATAATTAATATCCCCAAAGACCTATTGTAAAAATACTATGTTCATCAAGCAACACACATATCAACTTTTAACGGAAGCAAAAGATTTCACAAACAAGTTTAAAGAATTGCAATGGCTAATACTATTCATTATGTTGGGCAGAATAGACGAGAAAAGAAGAATTGGACGAAGAATCATGTCGTGGTTTAGAAAATTATGAAATTGGACCGGCTTAGGAGTTCAGGAGGTATTTAACATAGTTTAAGGTAGAGAGATATATGGTGAAACGGTCGCTCACATCGGTCATCGAAGAAGTAATATTCAAGATTTGTAATCTGACATATTCGGACATAATTATTTTGTCTTATTGACAATAGCAACTAGGGTAGCAATTGAAGTTTGCCTTGACAACTGTCAAATAGTATATAAGGGCACGTGTATCGTTTCATGGACAACCTCTACCGAAAATTGTGTTAACATACTGTACTTGGTTGTCGATCAATTTTCACCGGATGAAAGATTTATAGAAGCAGTCTGACCTACCAATACTGATACTTTTCGACACCTATATTTGTACTGAAATATTTTTGATAAAACTGGTCGAAGCATTAAGACACAGAAAAAACTGGGGATTTTTATTTGATAAGTGAAGGTTTTTCCATTTGGAAAACCAGTTGTTAATAGACAACAACGGCTGAGACGTGACTGTACCCTCAAGGTCCGTCTTTTAGAAATTGCAACGAGTCGAACAGCCGGTACCAGAAAGCTCGAATAATAAATCTAGTTAATCAGTGTCGTGGAGTGCACACACAACGCATTTATAAATCATCAGTTCCGCATAGCTAATCCCACGCAGAGTAGCTGTTACACAAGACCGTTGCATTATGTAGTCGCACGAGCGCAATACACCTGAAGGTTATCTCTTGGTGAAGCAATTACCGTGGGTGCAGCCACGAAGGCTGTGGAACGATATCGACTCTGCCTACCAGCGGACAACGGCAACATCGAACAATGACAACATTCCTGGGGCCCTACCCAAACAGAGTAATAACTAGTTTAAATAATAAAATTTATTCACCTAGTCTAATGAAAAATGTGTATGAAGGTGACTTTAGAGCTGCTAGGTACACCTTATTAGAGGGGGACATTTTCCACGAGGTGCTGATTGTTTAGCACCGTGCGGTAATAAAGCGATAAAAATAGCAACGTAAATGCACCAGCGGCGTACGAAATTGAATAATTTCTAGGTCAGAGTGTTAATTTCAACAGCTTGACATCTGTCCGTACTGTCCAAGGTAAATAATGAACGACACGCAACAGAAACATTGCAGCACCTGCAACATTTCTACTACTACTACTGATCTCACGAATGATACTTACATTTACATCTTTGTCTATCATATGACCGAGGTCAAAAACATATTCGTAATTGGGACAAGATTATAAACGAGCAATTTTCTAGAGGTATGACGAAGATGGGTGGAAACAATGAGGTAACTCTCATGGAAGTAAGAGGTTGCTACGAAGGGAAGAAAACGGGGGATAAAGTACCGGTAGACGAACAAAACAAATTAAAAAAGGTAAAGCAAACCGAAAGAAAGCCTACAGTATTTTAATGTAAGTCCTATGTAATTATACGAGATCAAAGGTATGCAGGCTAAACTTTGAAAAATTAGCAGAAGAAATGCTGGCGAAAACTGGATCAAGTCATAGAAAACTTTGAAAAAGCTGGATGAAGTAAAGGATTAGGTGCAACATACATAATAGACGTTATTTACTAAGAGATAATATTCATAATACATTTATTACTATCAGATCCAATGTTAAAGCACAAATGCTACTTTCTTATTATTTTATACCGGACGGTTCTTTTTGGTTCATTCAATAAAGGACACATTTATAAGTTTGGTTCTAAATTATAGCACATGACAATTACTTCAAACCTTTGGATTTCAAAATGTTTTAGTAAGAAAACGTATGATGAAAAAACAGTACAACATTTTTTTCAACGTCTGGAGTGTTTCAGCCTTGTTTGGCATCGAAGTATTTTTAAAACTTTTGAATTATTGTATTATTTTCAAGGCTTGCAGTTGAATCGGCTAGTTTTTGACGTTTCCAGCAATTTAAAGTTCCCGAACTTTTCCAGCCAATAAATATTTTCCAGTCTGCTAAACATCCTCAGTCGGTAGTTCAGCAACATTATGTGTCAACCCCGATTCGAGCAACAAGGTTAAAATATTTTCAATTATTATAATAAAATGTTGAATTTTCATTATGATTTCATTACATAACCGGTCTGGTCTTAACATATATTTTGCGATACAAAAATCATAGTTTTAACAACCAATGTTTTTAATTTGTTGTGGAAGTCGATCGTCCTTAGAAGACGATAACCTTGCACTTACAACTCCGAAAGTTGATTTGGTTGGAGGCGCGACCGAGGCAATGCTGATTGGGGTCGCGACACGGTTTGTGCGAGTCCGCTTAATACGGAAATTTATTCAAACGCCGGAAATAATTTGGCCATAAAATTAATGCGTATGAAGTAGGTTGTGTTATTGTGTTTTGAGAGAAAACGGCAGTTAGTGCAGTCTATATATAAACACGTGAAGTCATACACACGTGTCCAGCACGGTCAGTGGTTCTGAGTCACGGGAAGCAAAAATAATTAGATGCTCTCGCCTTTGTTTAGATGATTTCGGCTGCGGACAAATGACCCCATTACACTACCAGCGTAATAGATGCATGCAGTTTGATAACCGAACCATAACATGTCTCATCTCTTCAATTTAGGTGCCGGTTGGGTGCTAATTTTGCATGCATTTTTCTTCTTCTCCAGCATCAGTATGCAAACTTCCTTAAATGCTTGCTACATACGTTTACTGCTGTCCTTTAAGCAAAACCCATCGCACCGTTTTATTTTGAATTTTAAACTCCATTCATGTGAAGATGGGATCAGAAGACCAAAGAATGTATTTACCTTGACAACCTTATTTGATTCTTAATACCTACCCATAGAAGAGAGAGGAGTTTTGCAATGTATGAGGTTATTTCTAATTTACATTAGAATAAGAGCTCCGTATCGCATCGACAAAGTAACATGAAATTTGTTTTCTTCTAAGACCTTGAGCAAAACTGTTTCAAGTAGCACCTTGTGATTTGCATAATTATTGCCGGCCAACTAGTAAAACCTGAAATGGCGATGATCAAAGGGTGTTACTGGGTTCGCTCTTGTCTACGAGGTCCAATTTGTTCATTAAATAAACGAGGGAGATGCGAATCTTGGTGTCTACAAGAATTACAAGTTCGAGACTAGACAATAAAATTGAATTTAAAGTGGTAAGAACTGCTTTTTATGGATGATTCGCCTTTTTCAAACTATAAATAATATGGTTTAGCATATAATCCAACCTGTACCGTTTTTATTTTACATGAGATCTTATTTTCCTCAATTTCAATAGTTTCTATTTCGGGAATGTGAGATTTCTTCCTTAGTTTTTTCAAAATTGTATGATTCTTCAGAACTCCCGTAAGGGAGGTTATAACATAGTAATATTAACCAGGGCGTTGGTACATCTGGAGTAGTGCATTGCGCCGGTTTTAGTTCTCCCCAAAGGCAAGAAATTCAAAAACAAAGAAGTAAGTCAGAAAAACTGGTATTTATTTAATTAGAATTAAAGAGGTGTAAAAATAAATGGACACGTTACTGTTTGTGTTTATCATCTACATTCTAGTGGCTCTAATATTGAACGTTTTTCCCTTCATAACACATACAGACCCTAGCAGCTGTACCGGGTTCATAATCGGGAGGCTAAATCTAGGGATTACTCTTAGTGTTGCATCGACGAAAAGGGGTTTTCCTTTCTTTAGGTTCTAAAAGTTTCACATTATATCAAGGACTATATATTTTCCTTGATTATATGTATTTTAGAACACTTTTACAACAAGTTCTCAACTTTGCTAAACATTTTTAGTCATTTCAGCTCAACTTAGCGAGAAAAAGCACCGAGGAGAGTGGGAAATAGAGAAAAATCAGTAGCGGAAGCAAGAGGAAGGAATGTCTAGGATGTAGGAAGCGTACAATAAGTAATTCGGAAAAAAATTCGATCATGTACGTAACAACTAAGAGAAGTATTGGGGAAACAGGAGAAATATGAGTAAAGTTAATAAGAAAGTCCTGAGGTTTGGAGAAGAAGAAAAGCGAAAAGTCCATGGGGAAGTGAAGAGCGACGTGCTGAGGAAGTGCGGAAAGTTAAGAGAGAAATCCATAAGAACGGTGTTCTGGAAACGTATGGAAAGTTAAGAAAAACGCACAGGGAAAGTGCTGCAAAGAAGGGAAGCCAAAGGGGAGCGCTAAAAAAACAGCCCAAGTTAAAGAGTAATTGATAGAAAAGCAAAGATAGTTACGGTGGAAATGGTAACAAAGTAGGAAAAGTAAAAAAAAGAGGACGGAATCCAGGAGTATAGGAACTACCATGAATAGCTAAGCAGATCCAATTATAAAGCCCAAGGGTTAACTTCCTAATTCATCGGATCCTAAGTCAAAAGATATGATGAAGGTCGTTCCATTTTGAAATATAAAACCAGAGCATTATGCAACTTTGCCAAATGAGATTATTGCAAAGACGGGAAAGGGAAGTCGACCGATACCGACCTCATCGAGTCTGTAATTATAACTCACGTCCGGAATGCCCCCAGGAAGGGAAGCTTCACAAGTCGTGTAGAATGATAAGTTAAGGTGTCCGTGCAGGTGCAATGTGAATGACGGCCGCGCATAGCAATCAGCAGGTGTGGGGCCAACGACCCCGATGCGGGGGCAGCCGTTACCTGCCACGTCCACAATTACCAATTATTGCCGAGCACATACAAACACACATCTACCACAATGGGTGGATGATTAGATAAATACAATTGTTAACGTTTTCCACGGACCGTTAGAACATGAAAAAGGTGCCTTTGCAGAACAAAGGCGCGTCGGTGCAACACGAAGAACGTTCAAGTTCAGATAACAGTTGCGGTGGTTAACCGGAAACGGGAAGTTTTGCTAACAAGCGCACAAGTTCGCGGTTCGAATCTACAAGGAAAATACTCATGTTTGCTAATGTGGAAATTATAATGACAGAAGAGATGAACATTCGTTAAGCTAAGTCTTGTAACAAACATCGATGGTTGAAGACACAAAAGTGCAAATAAGATACAATCAAATTTAAATTTATAAACCTATATAGTGGTAAATACGCTCCAAAGCGGATGTCGATTAGGCGCGAATGACCTTAGGCAATTGGCATCTGAAATTCAAGCGAGACTTGTATGCAGGAAAAAATAGGAGTCGTCTACTGTATCTGTTTGCTTTTATTTTCCTGTACCTTTGGTACAGGAAAGCATTATGTTAACATTTTCACATAGATATCCGAGTTAGACCTTCACCAATCCCAAAAACTGATTACGAGGAAATTCGAATTGTCAAGGAAATTCCTTTGGTAAATGAGTATTAGGGAAACAATCAGAGGCAGATGTAGAAGTTACGTAACTGGTGGCACTTCGTAACAAGACAATTGAAAGAGTTTGAATTTTGCGTTCGACAAACGCATCTAATGTACGCGTTCTTGTTTACTTCCACGCTTCGTATAATCCTCTACAGCCTAAACTATTTAATTTCAAATTTTCCGTTTGTCTTACAGGTTTCTACAGTTCAAAATACTTTTGTAATATGTAAACGTGCAGTTGTAAGATGAAAATATTTTTTTTCTCCTGTTCTGTTTAAAAATCATACCGTTCCGGCGTGTCTTTGTTCCTACAAGTAAATGCTACATGTTAATAATCGTTGCTAAGAAACCACAATTGAGCGAACGAAAAAGTGACCTAGGCCGGAAAGTTAATATTTTCATCTGATCTGCTGTCAACGTTGAGGTTAGCGAACACACGCACCATTTTCGGTATACCCCACATGGATTTTCTGTAATATTTATTCGCCTACTTCTTAAATTAGCTTAATAACAACCCCAATATACGTCGATAATTTAATTTGTAATCATAGGTTAGTTCAGATATGTTTACTGGGTACCTAATACAACGCCCTCTACGTGTTATTTACTGAACTAAGTAAGAATTATGTGACCTTTGTAAATAAAACATAATAAAATATGAATTAAATCCGATCGGAGAAAAAAATAGTATGTATAACTCGTAGGAAAAGTGTAATTTGCATACGCAGGTAGTTGCAATTTCCACCATCGTCCGGAAATCTAACACTTTTCCTACTAGATACACAATATACTATTGTGCAGTTGTTGCTGTTCAATAACCCAACATTTAGAGAAAGCGGATTTTAATCATTACATTGTTCAGATCTAAGAAAATCTAGAACTTTCCGTAATTTATTCCCTGTTGAATCAGGACACTTTGAATGTGAAGAGGGGGCTGAGTTTAGTATTTTAAGGCCCCCTACAAGAACACGTCGGAAAATTTCTATTCGTTTAATTATTTGAGGAATTCAACAATCGGATTTGTAATTAATCCCGCGAACTTCCACAAAACGCCCAATTTGAATCTTAATTTAACTCCAAATTGATTCGTGTTGTTTTAACGTGAAACGGACTACCCAGTATGTATTCCTGTTGATTTTGTTTTGGTCGGAGTAACTTTCACATTCTGCGTTTAATTAGCATCTTAATTGGACGTCAGATTTTGAAAGGGTTCAGTTTTTGCTGTCGGAATTTTTCCGAACACGTTCGGTCCACTACATTCTAAGAAATATTTATGATATTCGTAAAAAATAGGTGCGGATAGAAAACTTCTCGCTGAACACATAAAGAACATAAAAGCTTTGTTGGATTTGATAAATAGCTTAATGAGGTTGCAATAACATAAATAACCTATTAATTTTTTGTATTGTAATTTTCCCAAAGTATCTTATTGTGGTAATTTTCATAAAGGATACTTTTACATGTTTAGTTCTACTTACTCTTTACTAAAGTTAAATTGGAAGAAGCAATAAAGCAAATTATCAAATTAGTATGTTTATTCAGAAGAATGATGAGGAAAATACATAGGTATACACCAAAATTTAAAAAGGAAACTGAACGATTTTCATTAGGCCCAACCAAAATTATAATTTTACATAAAGTGTAGCAAAATTTTTTGATATTTCAGTCTGTTCGGTATGATTAAGGAATTTAATCCATGAAGTTTATCTTTTCCATTTTCCATCACATAGATTTGAAAAGAAGAATTTGATCAAAAAAAGTAATTCAAGAAAAACTCCCTTAAACTTTTAAATTGGAATGAACGTTTATAAAACTTACATAGTTTTTTCTTTATCAAATAGCAGCCCTTTAAGTAAGCGTCGGTGTTTTTTAATAAAAATCTGTAACGGTTTAAGTACTGTTGCTACCGCCGAGAACTTCCAAACAGAAAATACCTACATAAATTATACAGTTTCTTTGAAAAATTTAACAAAATGCCATTTTCGAGGAAAAAATGAGAACCAATACGTTCCTTGAAACAAATATAGTTATTTGAATGTTTTTACAAAATCAAGCTACATCTTGATTTTGGCGTTTAGAGCAGGGTCGGTTTTAGGCGGGGGCATGTGCCACCGGCGCCCAAAGGTAATAGGCGCCAACATTATCATTAAGAATTGTTAATAATGTTGAGAGCTGCCTAGAATAATTATTACAATAAATTGAATAGAATTCAATCTTCGTAAGGGTTTCCAAATTCTTCTTCTTAATTTCTGGAAAGAAAACATTTAGATAGTTTTACAGTGTCAGACAAACCGCTTAAAACAGTGTATTTCAGGAGCTTGTTTATACACATTCTTAGAAATCTTTGCGCTTTTATTTAATGCTATATTGGACCGTCCAGCACCAAACTATTGCCTTATTTAGTTTTCCTGCTTATTTTTCATATTTTGTTCACTAATGAATTGTACACTCCAAAGCAGATTCCCATTTTATGGTTATACGGCTAAGAATTTAGTGTTTCTCGATATTGTATTTATTTTCAGTTGTAACGACACTCCCAAGTACATGCACAAAACGGCAAAGTAATCTCTAAAACGAATTAACATTCTAACAGCAGCTTAACTTCAAACCTACGTTTTATGCCCTAATAAACACGTATACAGGGTGTCCTTTAAATGCCTTAAAAGCTTCAGGTAGAATTTTTCCTTTATGAATGCTTAATACAAACCTTCAAAAAAAAGTAGGTATTTGGAGCTTAGTTTTCTTGTACGAGAGTGTTAAAGTTCATATCTTTAAAACAGAATTTCATGGAAACAATAACGAGAACTTTAATGTTGCACGTATCTGCCGATAAGTGACTGACTTGATTATGTAAAGATTAATATTGAGTTGACGCTCTAATTGCTCTTCTGGAAGTACTGTTAAAAATGATAAATTTCGTAAATACTACATTTGACAACAGTGCAAGGCCATGGTATTGTGATGAAAAGTAGAAAATTTGTTTTTCGACATTTGTCAAAATGCTTCATGTAATGTCGGCCTACTAATTAAATTCTCCATAAATGCAAAGACATCGTCAACGTTGCCAAGTATAATATTCTTTAAGTGTCTCGTGTGAGGAAACTAAGCACTATAGGAAGTTCGTGTTAGTGTTTTTGAGGACTGTATTTCTTACAGAAGAGTGCTACCTGAAGCTTTTAAGGTATTTAAAGGACACCCTGTATATAAAGTGGACTTTTCTTTATTCCATCGACTGTGTGTAACAACTATTATTTTATACATTCGCCAACATAAGGTAAACTAGCTATTTAATGACTTATCATTCAATCTGTGTATAGGTTTTTGATTTTCTAAATAATAGGATACGGTAAATATTTATTTGAAATTTATTTAAAAAAGCAACGTAATCAGTTCGAATCTATGGAAGAAAGAATACCAAAAAAAAAGAAAAGACAAAGTGATACAAAAAGCAGACAACCGCATTATTACATGTATATGGCAGTGGAATTCTAAAAAGAGTACTATATCACCACAATAATTTAACGTCCTAGAGATCACGGATTGTCAAACGATGGTACATTACGTTATTCTAATATTTAAAAAAATACTTTATGTTAAATAGTTTTACAAAATGAGCAGTGGATTTGTCTAGCTAGACTATAAACTGTAAATAATATAATGTGAATTTTTTATATTGCCTTCTGCTTCTTGTATTATATGTACTGAAAACGCAGTAAAAACGCTTTCTTAATGCATGTGTTTAACATGCGTACATAGTCAGATCAAAACAGTGATGTGAAAAAAATAAAGATATTCAGAAAACAACTTGTTTTTCTTCATCACGTGAAAGTCTGAATAAGAGTAAGTTGTATTTTTACATGTAATGTTTCTTGTATGTAAACTTGCCTATCAACAGAATATAAATTTCATAAAATTTAAGATTATATACCAATGTTTTAATGACAGTAGCATCGCATTTAAGGTATAGTTTGTCTTTTTACGTGTCGTAATATGTAATTTTGTGTTGTAATTTTGCAATCCTGACCCCCTTCAACTGGTAAATCTGGCTTTCAACATTTTGGTTATAATTACTGATTATTAATTTTGTTGCTATTTTTTTCTAAAATTTTGGTATACGTTTCAGGCATATGCTTTTCTCATTAATTCTAATTGTTTGCATTATTCGTTTCGCTTTTTCTTTATGTGTATATTTTTTTTGTTCTTGCTATTGATATAAAATTTGGCAATTAATTGACAAATATTTTGAAAGCTGCCATTTCTTCATTTACATTTACCAATATAATTAAAAATATACAGCGTGTTAATGAATTGCAGGTACAAACTTCTAGAGCCTACAGTATACATGAAAACAAACATTTTCTGTTAATAAATGTATGGTCAAAAGCGTTTCATTTCAGGGATAGAGCTTCTCAAAGATTCTTTAGGAAGCGCCTAAATGTAGGCAACTCAATTTACTACCTACTATTTGTTTCCATAACGACGGAAATTAATACAGGATTAATAAAGCCCTCTCTTTCCCACTTTTCAAATTCAAATTAAATTCAAAATAAATCAACAAAATGTTTCCAAACTGAGCAATAGAAAAACCCAAAATTACAAAGCAAAAATCAACTATTGGAAAAATATTAGCGATGGATGATTCCTATTCGGTAAATGTTCTTGGTACAAGCAAGCAGCTTCGCGTGCGTTACCCCAAGGAGCTCCATACGTCATCTGTTCGGCAAAAGTATAATTTGCCATAGCACAAAAATACGAAGCACAGAACGAAAACAATTATCAAAAAAATCACAGAACGAAAAAAACGAATTCTAAAAGGACAGAAAGAAACGAATGTTAGAGAAGTCAAAAAATATCACAAAAATATCGACTTATGTCAAAATTGACGTTATTTGAATGCATGTATGTCTAGAGCGTTCTTTTTTCAAAATTCCGTGTGACCTGTACAAAATAATTTAAAATGCAATTCGGTTTGCCTATTTTCAGGTACTTCTTGAAGAATCTTTAAGAGGCTCTATTTTCTAAAGGAAACACTTTTGACCACACATTTATTAACGAACGCTATTTGCTTTTACTGCCTTTGAATTACGAAAAGCTCTTACATGTGGTTTGATTCTTATCTATGTAGTACAAAACTTAAAAAGGTTAGGAACCCCTGTCCTAGATGATATTTGGCTGTAAGTCCATCTAGTTCCCATTATAATCAAGAAACAGAAGACACTGTTCCTGTCATTGACATAAAAATTAATCGTCCATCTCAGGAGTCTTACGTAAAAAAAAATAATACGAAGATATCGTTCCTGGTTTGGAGTCTTGGTAAGACATCCATAACTTAAAAGGTAGCCATCTTTGATGAAGGAATGTGATTCTCTGTCGGTATTTAACTTTCACTACATCATCAATTTACAAAGAGGACTCATTTCAATAGACAAGTTTTTAAGGTTTAGATTACAGGAATTAAAGTATTTCTAATGATTATTTTTGTAATTTTTCGTAACCACAGCATTTAACTTTCACTACTACAATTTCCCACAAAAAAAGTATTTACTTCAATACGAAGGTTTTTTGTTTAGGTTTTTAAGTTTCCAATTACAAATAAAAATTCATGTAGGTTACTAGAATTATAATACTGCAAATGAAGGCTTTTCTCCGTGAAGAAATTAGATAGTGATTTAATACAAGGCATTTAACTTTCACTACTATTGTATTCTAGCAAAAGTATTTATTCTCATGTAGGTACAAGCTAAAATCGTTGTTTTTTGAAATATTCATTTAAATATAAAAAATCTAAGTTATTGGATAAATTCCAAGGAAGGTCATTTTCCACGTGGAAAACTTTTTAAAAATCTTATCCTCGTCGTTTTAATTTTACTTCTATAAAGAAGACTACCAATCAGTCTTATCGCAGTAATTTCCAATCAGACACCAAATTGGTATGAAAATCCCAAGCATAATATTCCTCAGGGTGACCCTGATTTATACGAAGAGGGCAATTTATTCCAAGCTATGAGAGCGGATTCGCGCAAAACGCTGGTCTACCTGGGAGTGGTCTCATTGGCGCAAAAATTACATAACTGTCATTACGTAAAAGTAGCGAGGCTCATCAGACCTGGAGCCAATTAACAAATTGACGGTGCCGTGAGTCAACACACACGGCAGCCTTCGACACCACCGCCAAATACGTAAATATTTACGAACGTCGTAAAAAAGTCGTATGTTCACAACATACACACCCTAAGGGGGTCACATTGAGATAGCAGGGTCGGGGCCAGACAGCCTACACGCGCCGCGGCCTTGGGCCCGTCTGCCAACAGTCTGGCGCGAGTCGCCCCCTGCCTGGGGACCGCCGTCCGTCCGCCGGTGCGGGCTGCAGGTGCACCGTCGTGCGCCGCGTTTGTCGTCTGCACTCGACTCGTACTATACAGGGCGTCTCGTATTGAGCGGTATGCCTTTGGGATCTCGGCAGGAGATTTGATTGATAAAATGCATATTTATTAGTTCAATCTAGTGATACTCTATTTGTTATACTAAAAAAGTGAGGTTGGTCGGTTTCATCAAACGTACAAAATTTTGGAAATATTTACTGTAATTTCGTTTTCAAATTACTATTAAAATATGATATCCATTAGAAAGCTTGTCTTTTCCCTTTGCAGCAATTATATGGGTTTATATATTTATTTTTGGAAGAAAAAACATGGGTAGACCAAGAAGATGGGCAGATCAGTTCGCATGAAGACGGAACGGAACAGGCCTCAAAGGCTTAAATCTTGAAAGTGATATTTATTATCAAAAAATTACTACTATAACATCAAATTTAATTAAAAAAACATTTTAATATAGTGTGTCTTTACTACAATATATGTAAAAACAATTGAATACGACTCCAGATAGTTGCTATGAATTAAAAAACAATCTATACTAAATAATGTATGCTACACATACATATGCTTCGACTGATTCATAAACATTGCGCTCTGGTTGCTATGAAACAAAACGAAAGGCAAGCTGTACTAAGTAAATAAGTGGTAAAAACAGAAGAATAGTAGGTAAACTAAAGAATAACTGTACTGGCAGCATTACTGGTAAAAACAAATGAATAGTACTCTGGTTGCTATGGATCGAAACAAAAGAACATCTTTACTGGCTGCGTTACTGGCAAAAACAAATGAATAGTACTCTGGTTGCTATGAATCGAAACAAAAGAACATCTTTACTGGCTGCGTTACTGGCAAAAACAAATGAATAGTATTCTGGTTGCTATGAATCGAAACAAAAGAACATCTTTACTGGCTGCGTTACTGGCAAAAACAAATGAATAGTACTCTGGTTGCTATGAATCGAAACAAAAGAACATTTTTACTGGCTGCGTTACTGGCAAAAACAAATGAATAGTACTCTGGCTGCTACGAATCCAAACAAAAGAACATCTGTGCTGATTGCATTACTGGGAAAGACAAATGAATAGTATTCTGGTTGCTATGGAACGAAACAAACGAAAAATTGGAATGCGATTACGGATAAAAACTGACTGTTACTGAGTCCCATCAAATTTTGTCCATTTCCATTGTTTTGATGAGTAATTTGTATGTAAATGAAAACTTATTAAATTCATTGTATTTTTTAATTTAAACATAGGATGTCATAAATCGTTGAACTCGGAAACAAAAATTATAATTCGCTTCTGCCAAAAAACAAGATGTTTTTGTGGTACGTTAATACATATATTAAAATTTGCAGTGCGATTTGTCTTGTTGTTTCATATGAACGTAAGTATGTTTGTTTGTTTTAGTGTAATGCAATTAAATTAAGACCAATAGGACGACCGAGGAACAGATGGAGAAACAGCTTGGAGAGTGAAAACTCGATTGGTTAAATGAACAGGCTGATAGCCTTAAAAAGAGGAAAAAGAAGAAGTAGAAGCAATTAAGTTACTTCTTCCTAGAATGCTTTATCTCTTACGAGACGTAGCGACCTTCTCTCCTATGCCTGTGTTGCGCGTTTTTAGAGTGTCACAGACATAGAGGACCTACAGTTTAACGTGGGCTCCGAACCACGGGAAGTGTAAACACTTCTACTCCAG